>JAMKCH010022399.1:0-21321 GCA_023653785.1 Ophioderma brevispina | reverse complement strand
CCGTGAACGAAGCAGGCGTACCCGCGTAAGAGGACTGAGCCGACTGAGTCAGTGGGGGATCAGCGGGGGGCCAACCCGGCGGAGCACCACACGCCACGCCAAGCCCAGAAGGGCCCGGTACAGCGTTGCGGAGACAGATGAGGAGGCACTGCATGGCTAGCCACGCGGTATCACGCGGGGGGAAGTGAGAGAAGTCAACACCTGGGGCGTCCCGCCAAGGGAAACCGAAGCCAACGCCCCGGGTTGGCCGTAACAACCCCCGAAGTGATGACCACCGTGGTCGTGGTTAGGGTGCCCGAAGACACCGGAACTGTAACCACGCTAGGCATAGACAATGGCGGCGATGGATTAACCCCCGGCTACAGGGCCATACCACCGCACTCACCCACTACCGGAACGCATGCGCCCGCCAAATCCCCCCTGGGAATTGGGCAGAGCAGACCGCGCTGAGCCTGCACCGAGCAGCCCCTAGGGCTGAAACAGGCGAGCAAGCGCAGGGTCTGGCCTGATGCTATAGAGGCACCCCGACCAAGTCGCCCCGATAACATGCGTGGAACAGCCGAAGCTACTACACCTTTGGGAGCATCCAGAGCAGCAGCGGCTGTCTTGGATGAACCCGGACCGGAGGCAAGACTACCGCCCCCCTTTCTCCGTAAGCGCAACACGGAGAGGCGTACCCATGTTCAATGGTGTGGCCCATGACATCCGACCCAGTCCGATACAAAAAGAGGAGGCACCGGCTGGTGCGGGAGCACTGCCTTTGGTTGACACCAAGTGGCGAACCAGCGGGGGGGGCACGGGGCGGGGGCGCAAGCCCCCCAAACCGGAACCTTGCCCCCCCTTCAGCCCCCCAAATGAACTGACTTTTTGACAGTGTCTAGGAGAAGAAGGACCCAAAAATTTTGCCCCCTCAAAAAAAGCCTTGGCCCCCCTTCGCCCCCATTTGCAAAGGTCTGTATGGTTACGCCACTGGGTTGACACAAAGAGGAAGGGGATCCCACTCATGAACGGATGCGGGGCAGCGTACGCAATTGTGCGAAAATTAATGGGGTGAGCGTGAGTTGCTAGATGGACAAGAGTGCGCACCAAAACCGTTAGAATAGAAAAATTACAAAGGTGCCGTGGAGGACTCCGGGACGCAACGTCGGGACTAACAAAAACCACTCGGTAACTAAGTCACCAACGGTTAAAGAAATTTTTCAAACACAGTTATCACATACTTTTTATTAAATAACCACCAGAAGAATATAATAAACTAATAGAAAACCACCAAGATTTATTGACTAGTAGGGCAGTTGCTACCTACAAATAAACAAACAGCTCAACAGAGTCAATCAAAGGCATCCAAGGCTGCAACATGTGTGGCAATGGCTTGCCGTTGTTACCCTTATTTCCCCCTACACAGATCACATGACGCATCGGCGGCCAAAAAAAAGGATACACATTAAAAGATCTCCGAGGGCCGTGAAACCGTCTCTGTATTTCCGACAGGTAGAGCGCTTGTTATATCCATATATAAATCCAAATAATATATCAGATTCGTTGAGTATAGTAGTAGGCGTATTCCGTTTGAGACGAATATCAGTCCAGTATCAAATATCTCAGTTTTAAATTTGACTGCCAACAGAGCTGCGATGCGTCCGTCTTGATGGCTAGCCAAAACGGAATTGAGGGGAAGAGTTAATGGCCGTTAAGGGTGGACCTGGGGGTCACTGGTCGAGACATTTTCTCTTAGGGTGCTAAAAACGGTATTTTGGGGCATTCCACTTCTCAGAAGGGACATGAGATATTTCAGTCAACTTGGGAAAGGAAATCAGCTCAGTTGTAAGCTTTAGGATCTCGCTATGAGTTTAAAAATATTCTGCTAGTCAAAATAGCTCACTTATTAAAGCAGTCCAGTATTTATTCCATAATCTTACCATCTGGATGCCCCCACCCCAAAAAAATGATGTAATTCTTCAAAATTTAAAAAAACCATATTAGTTGTAAAGCCCATTATGCCTGCTGCTAGACCCAAAAGCAATAGCTTTATTATGAGGACGCCAGACCGCTTGCATTGCTTTGTAAAAGAGGCTTGACACTCCTAAGTAATAATCGGTGATCTGCGTCCATCAAGTATGGTTTGCGATTGTCCTGTTCTTCCTCCTCCTTGTCGTTCTTTTCTTCTAGCATCCTTCCTCGTCACTGTCTCCATTAAAATTTATCGGATTTTTTAATAAATTCCAAAAACCAAAAAAAAAACACACAAAACTGAATCTGTGTCCAAGAGGTTTGATGTTTACATTCCACAAAAGGATATACAACTACATAGATTCTTCATGCATGTAATACTTATCGTGATAGGTGACCCTGTATGTACTCTATATGTATCTGGGTCAGGCTTGGAATAGGCACCACAAAAACTTAAAAACAGAAAAAACTAAAAAATAATGACTTTTTGCCAACTGTTTAAGCAATATCCAATTAGATGTTTTAATTTATTTTATCCCATCTCTCTACGATAAATGGTTTTTGAGAAATTCCTTGTCACAACAATGACATGTTGTTAAAATTCACTTTCGAGGTATCGGCAATTTATTAGCGTCTAGAAACCACTGTTTTTTAAGTTTTAGTATATTTTAGAAATGCTAAATTAGAGAAAATAGTGCTTGAATTTTCACATAATCTTTGGAAATACAGATCATAATCATGAATTACCTTTTGAAATACACTATTTTTTGCAAGTGGAAAAAAATTAACAATTGCAAGCTTGAGAAAATGAAATACATAATTATCGTAAAATTCCATTTTGCGAAGTACATTTTTAACCATAACTTTTGAACGGAAGCCTACTGGTTGTCAAAAACTAAAATCAATAGCATTTTCCCCTCATTTCAATTTGTAAGTTTTACTTTTTACTTTTAATGTTTTTAGTTTTTTTCTGTTTTTTAAGTTTTTTTACTTTTGTCATTTTTTTCATCTCACTAACCAGACTGTTTTGACTTCATAACCACCTCATACTTAACGCCACTTCCGCCAAACATACAAGGGGTAATTTCAATTATGGTGTGAACTTACAGCCCTTGTTATGTTCCAGAACTGTGTGCGTGCATTCTCGTCAGCCTGTTGGATAGGTGACCACCTGTCCCCCATTCTTCACGTCAATGAGCAGGTTGCACAGCTTGCGGATTCTTGTGTATCTCTATGCGATCCTGGCAGACTTCTTCAAATGCCATCACTACGCTGCCCCTACCAGCTGTAAGAAACGGACTAAATTGGCAACTTGGCACAGTTTCTAAGCATCAATTAATCGTAAATTGTGGAGGAAATTATTAATGAGGTTCTAGTGATGACTAAGAACACTTGAGACTGTATTTAGCAGTATTTTTAGCAAAATTTTTAATGGGGAGTAGGGAGGGGCCAATCGAACATCACAAATAACCCTGATAATGTAACGCATAATGTCGACTTGCTCAAAATTGTGTAGTAGTTATTCACTAAATTATTTTGGAATTTAGCTACCTTACTACAAAGTCCTGTTATGGACATGTTCACTCATCATCATCTTAATGTTTATTATATTCATTCTACTAAGTTACAGTGTTTATCATGTGCCTGCTCACCATTCCAAAAAGGCCAAACCTATTTTTGATGAATTTTATTGTATTCCTAGTAAAAAAAACAAAATGATAGTGTCCCTTCCATGTCATCCTCAGGCAATTAACAACATTGTGTTGATTAGTTACAGAATGATTCCATCTAACTTGGGGTTGCTACTTCATATTCAATAATGGACAATGAAAAGGGATTAAGTTGAAAACAGCATTCCAAATTATTTTAATGACTCAAAGGACCTGTAACAACTTTAGTTTAAAAAACTAATAAAGTTAAAAATACTGCAAGTGAAAACTGGCATCATTTCCCCTGGCAGATGGGCAGTCTGGATACATAGACCTCAGTATGACGTTGACCGTGGACGTCAAAGGAAAGTTGGAAAGACAATCCAAATCATTAGGAAACCCTATTGCACATGCAACCCAAGTCTGTATAAATCGGATTTAAAATTTCGAAGGAAACGTGAAAAACAAAAACCTAACCAAACTGGAACACACCACACATACATACACACAGAACATGACCTCAGGACCTTTGACTGGGTCTATGACTTTAAACAACATACACATATGAAGGAAACCATACTGCACTTAACCCCATGTCTGATTAAATCAGACAAACTTTTGAAGGACAAAAATGGCATACCTACACATATGACATGATGCATTGCAAAAATCCCCCTAATGCTTTTCAAGCAAGGGGATAAAAATTACTCTACCCAAGAGTGTTTTGTCAAGAAGCTCAAAACCACCAAAGCATGAACGAGAAATAGACCATTAAATTTTGTGCCTAAATCAACAATGGCTAAAGTGCCATACCTACATAGCTCTGACTTCAAAGCCCCAAGGATCACTCTGTTGAAGGCTACCTAAATCATTTGATCTATTGAAATAGCATTTTGAAAATATTCAAATGACTCCAAATTTTTGGGGGGGGGGGGGGTGACCCCAAGATGACCTTTACGCAACTTGAACACTCCACTGATCTGTACCCTTAACATACAATCATATAACAGGTGTGATCTCTGTGCTACTACAGAGTTCCTTCAAGATACAGTGCATAATAACCAGTAGGAATTTCAATGTTGTTTTGAGGAGGAATTTTACACCTGTAACACATTTCACCAGACCTGAAAAATGCCTCTGGCCACCAATTAGCACATAGTATTACATTCTACAGATATGTGTGACTCTGCCCAGAATATGGAATAGAATTGCCTCTGATATTCAAGATTCTCAAAATATTGTTTTAGTTTTAACTCATGAGTGTAATCTCTTATACTCATATGCTTAACACTTAAACTGCATAAAGGGGGGGTTCCTAGGACCAACTTTAGTTTTTCAGCCGGCGATTTTTAACGATAGTAGGCCAAACAGTATAGTAGGCCATTGGAGCCATAATATTTTATATACATAATGTAGGGTTTACTGTAGGAACTATGGTAAAATACAAGTAACCTAAAACTACTAAAATGGCTGTGGTAAATATAGTTCAGTTCTCACCATTAAAGCAATCAGCACAAAGTCTAGGTGAAGCAATGCCATAGAAAATGCAGGAAACAAAGTAGTGTCTTTTTCGCACATTTTGACGCGACATTATAACTCAATGTTTTGCCCCTAATTTCTGACTGAACACTTCTTCCGTTTTTATTTCTTTATTGTTGATCGTCTTTCGAAGCCTTCTAACATGTGGGTGGATTTCATTCTAAACTTCAATCATTTAGGAAATTGGTATATTGGGGGGGGTCCCTAGGAAACCCCCAACGTTTTATGCCTAACGAAGGCAAACCTTATGCAGTACGTGTTATAAGCACGTCACCTTGCGTAATATTGGCATTTGGGGCAGATTCTTACATGTATGTTCAATATTTTTCCGTAGTATTTAAAGCGCCTTTATTCGTTTTTTAGTTCTTGTTGGGCATAATTGGGAATGTTATTTTATTATGATACTGTGTTTTTATGGAACACCAGTTTTTAATTTTCAGTGCTTTGCAGCGTGCTCTCAAACAACCTGCTTCAATTAAGATTATGTCAGTTGTTATTGTGTGTTTTTCTCTATTTGTATTTTCATTATTATGTAATTTATTTTAACTATTTTATTGCTATATCCTAGCTACCACAATTGTAATGAATAGGCACACCATTGTGTCTTGGGCTTTTCAGCCATCTTTGTATCCTGAGCTGCTTTCCTAAAGTTTGTATTTATGTTTTTATATGTATATCAGTATTTCAATAATTATTAGCATTATTATTATTATTATCACTACTATTCAACCTAATGGCGCCCTATCGCTAATAAGCACCCTACTCAGAAAGCGGCCCCTTTAATATAATACTAATAATAGCACAATTCTTATATGCGCCCCTAACCCGGCAGGGTCTCGAGGCGTTTTACAAATAACTTAAGTAGTACCACAATAGTATTAAAAAGCTGTTAAAACCAAATAGAGATTAAAAATAGATGACAGAAAAATTGTGCTCCGACTGGAGAGAGCACAAATAATGTAAACCAGAGGTCTCTCCAGTCCACTGGGCACTCACCATTGAAATGCTTACAGACATGAGTTGCAGAAGTTCATATAAAATAGTCACATTGATTGCGTGACAAGGAATGAAATTGCCAAAAATCATGGTCGTGTCTTAAACAAAAGACAAGTCTGAGTTGTGTTGAAGACATTGACAGAGTTGCTTGTCGTACATGAAGAGGCAATTTGTTCCATTCCTGGTAATCAGGCTTCTCCAACGATCTCTACCATAGGTGTAAGTGGTCGATGCCGAGGAGCTTTGATAAGGTTTTGTGATGAATGATCGTAAATTCTGTACGGTACATATGGTGTAAAGTAGTTCTGTAATGTGAACCTGGGTGTTAGACCATGGAGAGCCTTATACGACCAGAAGGTTGACTTGAAACGATCTTTTTTAATTGAGAGCCAGTGTGAAGAATCAGCATGATCTTAGAAATGCTGCCCTGCTTCTTTGATCGTGTGACCAGCCCCTGGCCGATGTGTTTTGGAACTGTATAACTAATCCGGACAAAACTTATATAAAATCTCATATGAAACTTAGGATTCTGATAATTTTGACAAAAAATGGCCCTTTCATGCAAGTGAAATACCCATTTTTACTCTCATTTCAACATTTTAAGAAGCGCCCTGAACAGAATGACTTACGCCCGGGGCGATAAAACGTCGATACGGTACGGCAGAAAAGAAAATGTAATTTTTAACTGAAAATGTGGACCACAAAATTTAACTGGAATAAAAAAAATCCTTAGTGGTGTTAAAATTGATGCCCAGTTAACATTACAAAAGGATGGCTTTAGGACAGTGGGTATTAATTTTTTGTCCGTTAAAACTAATCCAGTACAAACACTGATATTTATGGGCATGGGGATGCCAATACAGATTTGATTTTTGGGAACAAGAGGGCACATGTGCTTTTAAAAACGAGTGCATCAATGATGCAGTTAACCTCAATTGGGATGGAGTTAGGGAATGTGTCGTTGTGGGGTCAAATCGTATGTCGGGTCATTACAGTCAATTGACATATAGCCACGGGTCTTGGCCTAGTGGTTATCTTGAGCAAGGTTGGTGGCTATACAACTTAAACTTGGAAGAGATGTTTAGTATTGGGGTCAAAGGTCAAGTAGGGTCATTGGCGGTCAAAAGGGCTTATGGGCCATAAGAGGTCATTCTGTGTATACCATAAGAGTTCTGGACGGTGGTTTCCTTAATAGTGTATTTTACTAGGCGATCCTAGGATTTGGCTATCCACCTGTTTTGCGATCACCTGCTTGAATGACCCTCGGGTGTTGCGGTTCCTTTGACCTTGAAGGACCCTGATGACTTGCCATGCCTTTAAAATTTTATCAACAATGACCCCGCCACAGGTCTCGCATGGAATATACCAAAGTTTACCCCATTGGAGCTCCTTTGACTTTGAATGACCCCTGATGACCTTGATCCACTCACCCAATACAGACTCGTTTTTCGTAAGGTCAAGGGGCACCCACCCACCAAGTTGCGGGAAGGTGCAATCCTCAGTCTCAGATACATATGCAGTGCAGACAGACACAGTGACAGATAGACCACCGGTCATAAAATAGGGATGTGCAAGGTTTGAACGTGTGTCAAAGGTTCATTTAGGTCTTAAAGAGGTCAAACTGTACTAACTATATGAGTCTTACAAGTTCCGTTAGCAGGTTTGGTGGTCACTGTAATTTATTTTGCAGAAATTGTATATACCTAGTGTGGAGCCCAGCCGCTGCGCGTGGTCTTCGCTAGCTTAGTGCTACCCGTTAGATGAGTATACTGGAATGTTTCAGAACAGAACCAACGGTACTCCTATTCGACCTAATTAGCGCCCTGGGTGCTTCATATCCATCGTCAAAGCATGGTATGACAAACCCAGCCACGTTACCCCATAATGACCCCTACATGACTTCCTGACCCCAAAATGACCCCTCGAAAATGTTGACCACAAAATGGTACGGCAAACAACTACCACCATATCAAACTCATTCCCATACGTCAAGCACGGCAAGTTCCCGATAACGACCACTGGAGCCTTTGACCCCCAACGACCCCTGCGAACAGACCACCAAACTTGTATGGCGAAACTCTCCACCATACCAAAACTCTATCCATACGTCAAAGCACAGCAACGTTACCCGATAACGACCCTGTAATGACCTCGACCCCAAAATGACCCCTCGAAAACATGCCACAAACCTTGTACGCGAAACTCTACCACCATACAACACGCAATTCCATAGGTCAAAGCACAGCTAAGTTACCCAAAACGACCCCTGGATACCTTTGCATATCTCCACATTGAGATTTTTGGAATCAGGGAGATTTATCTTGGAATCGGAGATTTGAGTAGAATCAGGGAGATTTAAAAAAAATAGCGAGCTTTCAGTGTAATACCTCCTAAAGAGGGATACAGCCAATGGATTTGCTTAAAGATCATTGAAAGCTCCACAGTTAAGGAACTGTCAGTAGTACTTAGTCCCCATTTGGATTTTTTTAAAAGATGAACATGAAAAATGTTGAAGTTAAAGTCAACTTTAAAGGTTAGTAACTTGAAAACGAAGCCCCCTACATAGTTATGACCTGCATCATGAGATGATCTCGTTAAAATAAATCCTGTCCCGAACAAATTGCACAGGCGCCGCCGTATGCAGCCCATTTAAGGGACTGTCAGTAGGAAACAAGTACCTCATGGAGATTTAAAAAAAAATATTGAAATGAAAGTCGAATTAAAGTCAACTTTTAAACTCCTAACTTGAAAACGAGCCCTCTACAAAACATATGAACTGCACCATGCGATAGGCTCTTAAAATAAAGCTTTCCCGAAAAAATTGACAGGCCTCCGCCGTCTGACAGACTCCATTTAGGGACTGTCAGTGGAACACAGGCCACAACCAGGCACTAAATAATTATAACCTACACTTTTCACTAATAGCAATGATGGGAGCAATCTTCAAAAAGGCAAACACAATACACAGGTTCATTATCTTGTAGGCCTAACCTTTGCACCACTGTAGACCAGCATAGCCTATAGCAGTTTAAAAGGTTAAATATAAAAAATATTGCTGTGCGGTCCATCCGAAAGTCGGGCGAAAACAGTCAGAACCAAAGACTATATTATCTTTTTGCTAAGAATGTGGTTACTTTATTTTCTTACGTGTTATCCGTTTTATTTTATCTCAACACCAACCATCATTTTCCATGAACCCCCTGAATGACCTTTGACCCCAAAATGGACCCCTCGAAAATTTGACCATAAAACTTGTACTGCGAAACTCTACACCAAACCAAAAACTCATATCCTACGTCAAAGGGCCGGCCGTAATGTAAAATGACGGTGAAGAACGCCAAGCGCGGACAAACCCACCAGCCCACAAAGTTATTTTTTTAGTAATATAATTTTGACCAAATGGGGTCAAAGGTCACATAGGGCCATAGAGGTCAAAAGGGCACATGGGTCATCATAGGTATTCTGCGCATACCAGTAAAGTCCTGGACCAGTGGTCCTTTAGTTTGTCATTGAGCATTTTAGTTTCAAAGTTTTTTATTATGTATATTGACAAATGGGGTCAAGGCCATATAGGGTCATTAGAGGCCACTCTCTATATACCAATATAGACTTGGGTCAGTGAGTTCTTTTGGACTACGTGTAAAGGTAATCAGCAAATGTACACTAACAGTTTTACATTCACACTCCAGGTTACCACGGCGCCTTACAACAGTGATCTGTAATGGCAGCAAGCCGATAACAATCGTATAGCTCTCTTTTACAGCAATACTTGAACGCTTGGTTGCACACTTAAGTAAGGAGATCATAGGGGTCATGAAATACTGGTAGCAGAGCAAATTGTCGGGTTTTTACGGGTTATTTTTTTTAAATTTTCTTCTATTAAGTTTTTCGTATTATTTTCAGCCACTTTGAGGGAATATCCCTCTATCAAAGAATAGAGGAATTATTCTTGACAATTTCGCTGAATCTGTTGAACAATTTTTAGGCTATCCCTAGTCAAAATGTAATTAATTTCTGGCAGGTGTGTTCCAAAGATTTCCAATTAGTATTGATATGCTTACCCGCCACTTATTTCAACATTTTCCGCTTTTCAACGAAGCTGGATATTAAAAGGGAAAAGTCGAATGTAAGGCCCATCATGTAGTGAGCACCGTCGACACAAATATCTAAACCCCTTCAAAATAAGGGCAAGCGTGTTTTGTCGTCCCAACCGCAATAAATATAGTATCCCTTGGTAAGGGTTATTAAAAATATTCTGAAAGTATTCCCCACCGCGTCCGCAAGTGACTACCCTCTTTTGTTTATCATATTTATAGGATCGAATATTTAATTCTAGAAAACCTAATATATTAAAGTGGGCCTTCAACTTTCAAGGACCACTTATATATTTCCAAACTGTTTTTTCAACTTTCACTTTTGTTTATCATATTATACGGATCGATATTTATAATCTAGAAAACCTAATATCTTAAAGTGCCTTCACTTTCAAGGACCACTTAATAAATTCCAGAACTGGTTGTCAAACGTTCAAGGTGCCTTAACACGGTCAACGTAGTGTTACATCGTGTAGAGGAACAGCCACCTGGCATATGGTATACATTGTCGCAGCAATAACCATTGTATCGAAAACAGTCAACAAGAACTTAATAATGACAACCAGTAAGGGTCCAGCGTACACCAAAACTTGTTTCTCAAAGACCCCAAAAATATAACCAATATACATAAACTAAAATTCTAAACTTTGCCGTCTAACCCAACAACCAACAACCCAACTTTTTCACCCCCCTATCCATAAACACTATGCATAGTCAGAATAAATGCCATAATGGGAATCAAGGCTGCCTTCTGCAAAGGACGATCGCCCCAATACCCCCCAAATTTGCTAAGGTACGGACTAATATTTTTGAAGATTTTGTCTTTACTAAAGTATGCAAATTATACTTTTGCTGAAAATTCTTTGAGACTTGTTGCAAATACCCCGAGTTATTAACATAACGGAAGTCGGATCTCAAGTAAAACAACATCTTTTGTGTCATCTTATAATAGAAAACAAAAAAAAAAAAAAAAAAAAAAAAAAAAAATAAAAATAAAAAAAAAATATTCCTATTTCCTCCGGTTAATTTGCACTATTGTTTCTTTACGTGTTAAAAAAAAAAACAAAAACAAAAAACTCGGGCGACCTTCATCCAGGGAAATTTGTTACACTAAATCTACTCAAATCAAATGAACTCGCACTTGTGTTGACTCGCCCCTGGTAAGCCCTTGGTCGATATGGTAGTGGTAAAACGATCACCATTTCATTTTCGCCGAAGAACCCCACTAGAACCAGTTAATAGGAGCACACATAAACCAATAGCTTCGTAAGAAAGACGACAAGCATGGCCTCAGGATGATGTCCAAAAGAACTTGACAAAAAGATACAAAAGTAACCCAAATTGCCCCTCCGTCACTAAAATTCCAAAAAATAAAACCTAAGGCGAAACGCCCACTCCATCCAGCAAAAATTTTGCCGAATTTGGGGGGTAAACGGACATAAAACGGCGACTATTCGCAAATAAGAGCCGACATATAAAACACGCCGCTCTCGATGAAATAATCCGTCAATTCAAGGAATTGATGGATTAAAAATAGGTCAGTACCATTCACCCATTCTGATAAATCGTGACAATATCATGCAAGGCAGTTTGATGGCTGTCAATTGATCATTCACTTCAAGGTTTTACAAGCACGTACATCACAATTTGTTCAAGCGGATATTATGACCATACTCTCTCCTTAAAAGCCACAAGTGCTTCATAGGTCACCGGCTTAATTCAACAACTCTGAGTAGAGTGCAATTTTCCGATTTGGGTGTACATCAAACTATCTAGTTTTTCAATGATTCATTTGGCAAATGTGAACAGAATCCATGGGGAGAGCGGCGTCTGACTTTGAATCCACAGCTATGTTTGCTGCTATTGCGCGCATGATGGAAATTCTAATTTGTGTCCACATCTGTACATCCAGAGCATTCATAACCTTACTGCTGTAAACTGTGTATCTTGCTCTATTAACCCCCTGAACACTGTCTTCCTTTCACAAGCATTTCTGATAGGCTAATTTTACCATATCTCATTACAATAACCAATTGAAATGCAGCTTCAAATATTGAATCTCTAGCCATTCAGCCCTACCCACCTCTTACAGTTGCTGATTGGCTCAAGAATCTCATAAGTTCCAATGTGACCAATCAGCAGGGAATACTCATGAGGTTAACTGGGTTTTTTTTTGTATGTTTGAAAATTCACTCTATTATCATATTAATATCGTTACCAACCACTCATGTAAACTTACAACCCTTGCAAAATTTCCCAAATTATATACTAAAAGTGATCTGTGAAATTTTCAAAATGTTCAAATTTCATTCAGTACACTGCCAGGTATTTATCTTCCTTTTTCACAACACAAAATTTATTCTATGGATGAGCACACTGCATCTTGGGCCTAATATCCGCTATTGATGATTTTTTCGCCTTTTTCCTAGTGTTTTTTTTTGAGGGCATTGTCTGAGAGGTGTAACTGTGTCAGGAAGTCCTGACACACATACTAAAATGGGCAACTGCATGAAGGAATCTCAGGTGGCACAATAGAACTGTGATGCATTTACAAGGGGAAAGACTAATGCATGTTGAATCATGGAATGGCAAATTATGGTCTGTAAGGAAAACAAGTGAAACCCTATCTGACTGATGGATTAATAGGTTGGCAAAGAATGCAATGGAGTATATGGGCAGGCACTGACGTGTGACTATAAGGTGTCTCAAAAAAAGCTACACTTTTTATAATTTTTTTTACAGGAAATACATTCTCTGGAGCCTACCATTAGTGAATTTGAAAAAAACAGACTCTCTGTAATTGGGGGATTAATGTGTGAGCGGATTATAAAACAATGTTGTTCAAAGGTTGATCCAGATGAAACACAATGATGAAATTTCACCCGGACCACTTGTGTGGAGCAAACATTTTTGATCAGAAAATAACATCAATACTTTATATTGATTGATTCATCTCGCCAATGATGTTGCTGAAGTAAGAATCAGTTGCTGTTATTTCAAACAATCACTATTTTTCACAGAATTTGGTATGTAATTACCAACACTATTAATATGGGCCCCTCTCAACTGGTTAGTTAAATGGGATTGATAAGTAGCTATGGGTGAAAGTTTGATAACATTCCCATTTATACACATGAATTATCATCAAATTAAGACACCTCAGACTTACATGGGATATCCTCCAACACGTAGTTGTTTCTATGAAATCAGGCCCAGCACACACTTTTTATACCTCGGCATGTGCCACCAAAAAAATTATTTCATCCTTAAAAATCACTTGTTTTATGGAGTAAAACCTAAATGACAAACAGTTTAACAAAAGGTTCTGTGAATTTTGGATGCAAGTGGCAGTGCGCCTTTCATGGTAATTGTAGTTGTGCTAGAAGGGCAATGGAAAAAAAATGTGAGTGGCAAATAAATATTTAAAATGTGCAAGGTAATGTTTTAGAAATAATTGCATGCCACAGCATGACGAGTATGGTATTCCAATGGAATATCCCATTAAAGGTGCTTGCTCAATTTAAGGTATCTTGTTCTCTATTGATATTGGAGCATGGCACTAGCTACACTCAAACTATGTTGTGGGAAACAAAACTTGCGGTTTTGATGGTAGAAGGATTATGTATATTGCAAAGCCCTATTCAATACTGTGTGATATTGATGGTTAACCATTATAACGGCAGTTTTTTGTCTGTCTTGGGAAGCAATGGATTGAAGGCTGATAATCAGAAAAAATACGCTTTCATAAATTGATACTATATCCGCTGACTTGGTTTAAGTCATCGTTTCCCAACGAGATGATTGGACAAAATGCACTTAAGACAAGCAGAGAGGCCGTCAAGACTTCATTGTGATGCCTGTCTAGCCGAATTTTTTGGTGCGTTTTGTGTGATATCCTTACAAACAATCCATGTGAACTATGTTGAACACTTTAAGAAAGTAATTTCCCATGCTCTGATTAAATACATCAACACACCTCACTAATATAGGTCCACATTACACGTGTCAAAACATTCCGAGTTATACACCTAAATGAATTGAAATGGCGGTTACTACTACCACAAGATTGAGAATCTGGGAATTTGCATGGGATGGCCAGAGCTACTACTGCTAGGTTATCACAAGTACAGGCGGCACTCATTTTTTTTTTTGAAGACATTTTACTTTTTTTGCATGTAAATAAAAAGTGTAAATGATAGCTAATGATCATTTATGTCACGAGCACACCAATTACATCAGCACTTGGTTTTCTAACTGGCAGTTGAGTAATTCGAACCAATTGAGGGAATTATAGCTCACGTTTATGATTCCCTGAGCATTGGTATCAAGTGAAGTAATTAATTCCCCTCGGGTTGTAGTCGTAGTAGAATATTAAGATGGCGCCAACAAAAAGGTGTCTTTTAAGTGATGTTAAATTGTGGTGCATTTTTAAAAGATACAGATGTTAGGAACTTACGTGTCTTATCTCCCAACAGCTTCTCAATCACCTCACCTCAACGTTCTCCTTCTGTTTCTGGTTCCAAAACTATTACAAATTAGGGAAATAAGAATAAAGTAAAACTTGTGAGGGTTGGGGGGCAACAAGCATTGGTTTATGTTAGTAACATTTTCTTAAAGATTTTTTCAACAAGTTAGCATGGCTTTTTAAAATCATGCCTTAGAAAGAAAAAGTAAATGGATATCCAAAGCGCTTTAAATAGGAATCCCTGCTACATTTTCCCTTAAAGGTAGCCACAAACACCTTCTACCATGGCTATAGACACTATACTCTTTGTCTCATCTGAAGTATGAAGTGGTGACGCGTGCATAATCCCCGTTAATGCCTTTTCAGTTTGCAGTTGGCCTTGTACTTGCCCATTGCACGATGAAAGTCGGTTCACTGTATACGCCCGCGTTGCTACTTCATTACTTTCGAGCTGGACAGAGTAAATAAGCAAAGTTTGCTATTTGCTTTGACCTGGTCCACAATCAATTCAGTTCAGAGCAATTCAATTCAATCATAAATCAAAATGGTTGTTTTGGCGGACCTCATTTAAGCTTGAAGTGAATATGACCATTCCTATTGAATTGGGTTCTTTTGCTAGTAAGGTATTGCTAGTGTACACAGTCATTGGTACGTAATTTGCGTTTTTCATGTGATAAGCGGCCCTTTACTACTACCTTTCTGGTTCGGGACTAGTTGTTATCAATTTTTTTTCTTGAGAATGTATCACTTTCGAGTATGTAACACACCTTATTGATGATAATCCTCTATTTTAAATCAGAAACGCTCAAAATCGATTTGCGACTTCGCAGAGTGTAAACGGGGTCACGCAAAAACATGCAGAACGTATTAATTGAGGATCACCTGTTGCATTGGGATAACATGGATTGTAATCACCCTGTTCGTATCCATATACAATTGGAGACCTGGGTTGTCACATGGTAGATTTTGAGAGCTGGTTGTTTTTCTGCCAAGTATATTCCTGCTGAAAAACTGACTTTTTAAACCCCAACACATTGAATATTTATGGATGCGAAATGAAAGGTAGCCCCCATAACCAAAGGCCGTAGGGTCAGTGATTGTTGCGGGGCGGTGATTCACGGCATGGTATATACAAGTGGTGCAAACTCCTCTCCCTTCACCGCCTTCTCCTTCCTCATCTCTAAATAGAGACGGTCCTATTCACTGCTGGGATACAAGAAATTTTGGATTCTCTGGTCAGAGTAGGATTTGAACCAAGCGACTTTCGAAAACCAAAGTCAAGTCAAGCTCCTCTATATAAGAATGCTAGGCTCTTGAAAATGTAGAATTGAAGTAACTTCAGTATTTTTCATGTTCTAGTGTGAATGCGGGAACCCGCTTTGCGGAGGTAAATTGAATCAGAATCCAGATCTTCCGACAATTTTGCAGTCGAAATTAGGTTAGGTGCAGGTCATGGTACAAAGTCCCGGTTGAACCAACCACTGTCACCATCGTAGTGACAACCCTGATAGAGATACCCAAGGCCATATGAAGATAATGACCAAACTGCATTACACAGAGCATTTTTCCTGTAAGCTACCTGTAGAGCTTATGGGATAGCATGGGCAGCGTCTTCCTGACGTCTGGGGACATATCGGTTGACACTCGCCTTGCTTGCCAACATCATGATGGGAACGATCATGGACACACGATACTGGACAAAACACTAAGTGCCGACTCATCGATCAACTGTTGGGATCCTGTATTCAAACACAGACATAAGGGGGGGCAACTGCATTTACCTTAGTTATTTAGATTTAATACTGCCATTTATAAGAAGAATTTGCTTCAAAGAATTTTGCTTTTAACTTTATGACCATGTCACAATGGTCGGCATGAAAACCTCAATTAAAAAGAAAACTCTCAAAATGCACCTTTTTTATTTTTTTTATTTTTTGCTTTTTTTAAGTTTTTTATTTATTTTCTCAGTTTTTAAACATTTCATTTCATCTGGATCTGGATTTAATGCAAAGAATCTCAATCTCAAAGCACATAGTTGAATTTTACTGAATGTGTTTGTCATAAAATCATGGTTTGTTTTAATGCTAGTCCCCTAGCAATTTGTCTCAGAATGAAAAATCAATCAAATTACACTTTATATTTTGAAATTAAACGAATAATAGAAACTTTTGACTTTAAGATAGAACACTTTGATAAAGTTTGATGAAGTTAACACACAGGAGACCAAGGTCACACAGCATCCTATGGTACACATACAAGGTAGATAGAGTGCACTTTTGCCACAACTGGAACATCTCCCTATGATAATATACGGGGATTGGAATAGCTGTACACTATGGGATGGGGTCTACCTTTATGAGCTACAGTAGATGAAACCATGGTCACATAATCCTTGGGAAACCTATTTTGTGACTACAGTATACTTTGTTCCATAATTGGAACATCTTTAGGCCTAGACAATATACTATGTGTAGCTATTATAAGTTAAGTGGCAAATGATGCAGGTTTCAGATTCCCTCTATAACTTACAAGGTATAGTACATATCATCCCATTAGAACCAGAACTGGCTATGTCCAAAACTGGAATTTTGAAGATAGAGTAGTTTTACTTGCGGGCTTAATACTTATCTGACCTAGTCAATACAATTTGCATCCTCTCTGGGGATGCCGAACCTCCAAATTACTCCTAAAAGAATACCCAACCCAAAGGTGTGGTTCCCCCCTGGTGACATATTACCACCCAACATGCACCACGCCATCCATCGTTCCTTCTCTAATTTGGAACCTACCATCAAGGTTTGTGTTTTTCTGTACTCTTAACGTATTGATCTAAATTGGGGTATTTTTCAGGTCTATAGTGTTATTTTCACCATATAGCTTGCCAGGCCTCCTTTTATTTACTCTCACCCTGTTCCTCTGTTTTGGATTTATTTTAAGGGTGGGAGAGCCTTTTTATTTGTTACTTACTTTTTGCCCGACGTTCCGCTGCATAATTTGACACAAACAAACCGGTGCATTTCACGGGACCCAGCTAATTTGACTCCCTTTATTTTCCTTCTGATTCCCTTTCATCCTGTCTTCCCTTGTACTGTTCTTATTTTACATTTTAACCCATGTTAAAGACAGTTATATTTTAGTTATGTTCAGGGAAATATTTTATGTTTTGGCTTATATATTTCCATTAGTGTTCACGTTATTCATCATATTTACTTGTTTTTATTCCCGCTTACTATGGATGGATGTGGTGAATATTCATGGGACAGCTTCTGACATTCGAGATGTCACGCATTGAGAGGTCAGCATATGCATAGGAAAGGTAAGCCTGGTAAGTCGTTGATCGGTCTCACCCCAAACCTGCACGGCAAAAGCCTGGCCGCAGGGATAAGGTGAACAAACAGAGCTCTGAGACTCAAAGGATCTGGGGCCGAGTTACCGATCGGCAATGATTCGGTAATCTCTTAACAAGAGAGCCAATCGTTGCTGAGCTTCGGCTCTTCGACGACACTTTTGTCGGGAATTTCTCGGGCATTTTTGGTCCGTAGGTCTTAATCGGTTTTACCCCAAATCCTCTCGGCATAGCCTATTAGTGGAATGAGGGTAAATAACCGGAGCCCTGAGACTCTTAAGGTCTGGGGCCGAGTTTCCGATTGGCGATTAATTCGGTAATCTGTTCCTAAGAGAAAGCCGGCGTCGTATGACTTCGGCTCTTCCGACGCCATGTTTCTGTCGGAAATTTATCTGGGTTTGTGTCCGAGTCGATTGGTCCTGGTCGTGCCAGTTCCATCACTTCTATTGCCGTTTCTTCCGAGGCATTTTCAGCAGCCAACTCGGGAGGTTTCGGCCACCGTTATACGGTTGTTTCAACTCCTCCCTGGCGTTCAGTCGTTTCATCTGGGAGAGTGTTTGCCACTGTTAGCAATTTTTATTGCCCACAATAGGTCGGACCGAAGGATTTCGATTGCTCAGGCACAAACACACAAGTCTTTAGAAATTTGGATTAGGCTAATTAGTGAGGTGCGCCGCCTAATTAATGACGTCCCTGACCGCCAGCAGCGTTCGGTGAACCAGAAGTTTGCTTGATGACCATCATGCTCAGAGAACCCCCAGAAGTTTTTTATGAAGAATCCACAAGAGTCAATGTTGTAACATTCGCAGTTCGATTAATAAAATTTTCCATCATGATAGTTTTCTGATCATTGCAAATACAAAGAAAACGGCCACTCCGTTGCATTTTTGGTGTGTGATGACAAAATCTATGCTTTACCCCTAGATTTATGAATTTTGACATTTTTAAAAACCTGATACGGGGGAGCTCTGATACTAAATTTATCGAATTAGGTACGAAATGACACTTAATTAGATCGGTAAAATATAGCACATGTACTACGTGATAGTATTCATTGCAAGGCCAGGTGGGTTTGTTTTAGAGGTCAGGATGGAGGAGGGATGCAATATCTGGACTGCAATATTCACCCTGTGTTTCCGGAAAATTCAGAATTGTATTCCCCGTCATAACCGCCCTTGACCATCATTGCGCAATAGCAATTTTGAATGATTTATAACTATGTTTGAAATAATTATAATATTTCATATATTGGTTCAAGAAATAAAATGTACTCATGTTTCCCTAATTATTTGTTATGATGTTTATGGTAGGCCTGTGTGATTCTTTGAAATGCGTAATATCTTTGGCATGTGACATGCACTAAAAGAATCCCTATCTGAGTCTCCATAACCTAAAATCGGAGTCGTGACCGAATCCCCCTGGGCGGACCCTGGGATTGTTGACAGCTTGCGGCGCCAGTACTGAAAAACATTTGGAACAAGGCCAAGGGGCTGAATGGGGAAAACACGCTATACACGAATCTACTACCTCACGTTTAAGGTTGATAAACATCTCCATAACCCAGTGCAACTTCCTTTACTGATGATCCTTACTGCCAAGAAGAAATCGGCGAATTTTTATTCGACCTTGTATGAACCCAAGGGTTAACAAAAAAATATGGCGGTCAAACCAAGGGGTGGTCTGACTGTCACGACTAAAGCATTGTGACGTTCAATGACGTCTTTGTATTTATTCCACGGCAAAGACCGTGATTATGTTGTAAATAATGAACTTCGCCTTCTGGCAGAGGGACTCGTTTCTGATCCGGACCTACTCGCCAACCCAAATAACAGCGCGCCCTTGATCAAATGACTCTGAAGGACATATTGTTTCCAGAAGTTTATGCCTTTTTTCAACATGCAACTAATTTAAAACGAAAGATAATGGGACAAATGAAGAGTCGATCTACTCTCACCCTTGCAGCATTTTTGAAATTGGTAGTGTCTTTTATATAGAAATTTTCCAGTAGACAATACATTTGACCCATTGTTTACAACATTCTAATTCGCAGTTCACCGTGTGTGCGTTTCGGGTGCAACTCAAGCTGAATTACGTACCAAGATTCTCATTACTTTTTTCTCTAGTATAATTATCGTCAGCCATGTAAGTCTGTTGGAAACCAGCTAGCTGGGCCACTTGGGTTGGCGAAAAGTATAAGGTTTTGCTAGGTGTTTATACGTACGCATACTACCAAATACGTAGGCACGTGGTTTCTAATTGAGGGCAATAACTTAGGCATCTGATTTTTTTTATTACGTATTTCTTGGCCTGCACGCCTCCTGCATATTAGTTTATTTTTTTTTTCAAAGAAGCTTTCTATTTTAAGATGGCGGTGAATCGCCCTGCGCGGCAAATGTGCAAATGTTATGATCAAAAAATTCAACCCTTTACCGGTATTGTTCGTCATGCCTACCCTCAATGGTTTTTGTTTCCTTTGACATTCTTCTACATTTCTTTACGATAATTTCGCGTGAAAAGGTATTTTTTACGCAGATTTCGCGCTGTGTGCCGGTGAATCGCCACGCTACCAACCGGGCTCTAACAATAGAATTCACTCAAGCATCAGTAAACGCATGCGCTAAATTAACCAGGAAACAACGGAGCGGTTTTGTTTGTGGTCAAGGTACTTCGTCGATCAGGAGTTGAGTGTATCGTCCACTCCGAGCCCACGAGCTTTGTTACTGCTCAGCGGCCGCAGGTAATTTCTTTGTGCAGAATACCGGGTGTTCTGTTATCCTTCGGTTAAAGCGCTTCTCTTCTTCCGAGGTTTTCGAGCTAATCCTCGTGAAGTTTCGATTCGGGCCGCCGTCTCTTCGGCTGTTTAAACACTTAATACTTATTCATCTCGGAAAAGTTTTCGCCACCTATTAGCTCCAGTATTGCTTCAATAGTTCGGCGCTAAGTGTTTTCGATTCCTCTGTGCTCGGTCCGTTGGGTAGATCAGTGTTTCGACCGAGCCCACTCATAAGTCATTACTTGTCAGGCCACGCCCAGGTTTTATTTGTTCAATGGTCAAAGACAATCTGGCGTGGTAATTTAATCCGGCTTAGCCTATGATGCGATTTTAGCTATTTATATTGTGTTACCCAAAGGCCATCCATGACCAACCACGCTAGCGGCAGCCTTTGTACCCTCCTTACTTTGGTGGTCTATTCATGTCTCCAAGCATGACTGGTCATCCTTTATACCTCAGTCTTGAATCCTTGGAAGCCAGTTCTTGGGTTCTAATCTGTGAGTCAATCT
>JAMKCH010022398.1:0-20289 GCA_023653785.1 Ophioderma brevispina | reverse complement strand
CTAAAATGACCTCGACACCTTCTTGCGCTGGTAAACCTCACCCTATAGTGCTTTGCCAGATAGTTAAAACCCGACGTTGTGTATGTTACAAAGAGCTATAGGCACACACAAAACACTGCACGTGTACTGCATGTGCGGCATCTTACTTATCCCTAGTTTATGGCATAGTCTTAACATTGTCAAAGTATGTTACACTTTGTTTTGAGATAAATTGATCAAGTTAAAGATTGTACTTTATCGAGTATTATTTATAATTCAGATACTACATGACATTGCGAGCGGGCCGTCCGCAGGAATTATCTTTTTTGGGGGGGTGCAGGACCTCGAAAAGGTGGACTTTTTTGGTAAAAGTGGATCACCCCCCGGTCCCTTTTTTAACTTTTTGAACATCTCATCACCAAAAAAGTGCTGTCTTGTCATCTGGGGTCCTAAGGTCAATCTCCTTTACTGTGTGTAAAATTTAAACAAGGTCACATAGAAAATAAAATTTTTAGCCCATCCTGTGGACTTGATGAGAGGGTCATAAAAGTCAATCTGGACCCTCCTTGACCTGTTTAAGGGTCCAAGGTTAAAATATTTCAAATTATGTTACATTCAAATCAATACTCCTACAGATTACATAGTTGAATCACATGACTCATGTCTGTGGTGTAGTTTTGGACATCCTACAAAAGTTACTTAATGACATTTCTACTCAAAAGGTCATCGGGGGTCAGAGGGTCAAAAGTTCCATTTTTACAAATATGTTACTCTCCTCCTACTATTGTGGGTTTGTATGGTCATGAACCTTCCCCGTAGGTTTTTGTGCCTAAATTTGATTTTCTGCTGTTTTTCATTCAATAGGGACCGGACACTCGAGAAAATGATGGGTGCAAATTTTCGGACTGCTGCCACCTTCCTCAAGGGAAATTGTTACTACAGGGGAAAATTTAAAATCGAGTCAATTGTGTTTTAATGTACATTACATGTTCGTCCCCTTATAAGGATTAGAAAAATTATATATTTGCCTAGGTTCCGACCTATAGTTAAAGCACTATTAGCCCCATAATTGTTCAATGTCGATCCTGGGGTAACATTTACCCAATCTCATATTTGGTTGAAACTGGTGATAATTGTATTTGAATTGTTCTCACACGGGATCCAAAATGTATTATTTACGTGTGTGACTTTGGGTTGGCTAATTACATAGCAAAATGTCGCAAGGGTCTACATGGTCGATGGGGGTCACCAGAACTTTCCCCTGGATGTGCGCAATGGTGATATCAAAAGATCATTTAAAATGCATTTTCTGTTTAGTAAGTGACAGCAAGGAATCATTTGAGGACATCCACTTCAACACATCGGAAGCATTTACCACCCCCAGTGTGACCTTGAAACCATTATGGGGCTATACGCTGTTTAACTAAGGTTGGAACCTATGGCAAATAAACTTTTTGACCGCTTATGACTAGACGAACGCGTTAGTGTTACATTAAAACACAATTTGACTCGATTTTAAATTTTCCCTTACTAACATTTGCCCCCTTGAAGAAGGGGGCATCAGGAAAATTTGCACCCCATCATTTTCTGACATTGGTCCATTGAACCCAAACAGCAAAATCAATTTCAGCATCAAAATCCTACGGGAATAAAACACCACCCAACTATACAGAAAACATGTATGGTCCTTGCCTCACCATATGAAGCAGCTTAAGATCCTTCACCAAAGTTTGTCTCGCTATTACGATTATAAAGGTCATTAAGTGGTCACTTCCGTTCTGAATACTCTCGACTGTGTTCGTATCTGTCTACAGGTCTAGTTTTACAGTCGATGAACTCCCCTGTGTTTTTCTCTGTACCGGTTCTTTCCTTTCCTTTCCTTCTTGTTTCTGTCAACATGCTAATATCTCAGACTGCAACATCCATATTGAACCAAAACTGGTGACAAGGACAATACATACAACCTTTGACATGACCAGATTTTTGGTGTCAAGGTCGGATGGGGCCCGCATTCACAACTTACCATGCAAAAAAATCTAGAAATTGGCTCAATCTCAAAACTAATACTGTCATCTTGTAGGACTTGATCAACACTACAAAAAGTCATTTAATGACTTTGATCATCATGATGATGCATGATTTAGGGGTCATAGGTCAAAATAACTAAGTTACTTACACGGTTCATCCTACTACAGATTACATAGTATGATCATGTGAAGCATATGTGATGTAGTTTTGACACCCCTACAAAAGTTACTTAATGAAATTTGATCAACGGTCATCTTGGGTGACTAAGGTCAAACACCTTTACGTGTGTAAAAATGAAAACAAGGTCAAATAGAAAAAACTTTTAAGCCAACATGTAAAATGATGAATGTTCAATAAAAGTAAATCATGACCCCATCATTTGACCCATGGTTTAAAGGTGCACAGTGAAATTACTTCAAATTATGTTTACACTTCAAACACTACTCCAGGCCAGAATTACATAGTAATAATCATGTGGTGTAAGGTTGACAAACCCGCCTATACAAAGTTAACTTAATGACATTTTAAAAGAAAAAATAAGGTCATTTTGAGTCACACGGGTCAATAACCCAGATTTCACTAAAAATGCTACTTCTTTTACAGATTAACATAGTATGAACATGTGACTCATGTATGTGGTGTACTTTGACACCCCCCCCAAAGTTTTACTTATGAAATGGCGATCAAATGTCATTAAAGGGCATTTCCGGCCCGAGTTTAAAATATCTTTAAAAATACAGCAAGTAAACTTTGTGCTGAACCCCCTGTGCAAATGGCAGTATACACAAGTTGGTTGTGTGGCACAGTTGTCAGTTGCGGCTTCAAATCTCATAAATTGTTCTCCGAGGAATAGCTCTAGAAATGAGCAGTTCCGAAAAAATGAAAGCCTAACCAAAGGGGAAAATGACCGCAGATGACCTTTGACCTTGGTATTAACCTTTTGAACATCAACAACATATAAAGGACCCGTCATGCACTTTGACCCATGCTAGGTTGTAATTGGAGACAAAACTTTTCAAACAAGACCTAAAAAATGAAAACCTAACCAAACTGAACATGAACATGACCTCAGATGACCTTTGACCTTGTCCTGAGAACCTTTTACCTCATCCACATATTAAGGAACCCCTATTGCACCTTCACAACCCCAAGTCGGGTTTAAATCGGCTTAAACTTTTCGAAGAGACGCAAATAACTAAAACCTAACCAAACACTGGAACACACACGCACACACACCCTCGAACATACTCCCTCGCATAATCCTCCCCTCTGCTTTTTCAAGCTGGGGATAAATCATATCTTGCAATAGCAAGGTCGTACATGATGCTATTTGCACAGATGTTTATAATTCCATAAAAGTCATGGAGTTCATTCAGGGGTCAAAGGTCAAATTTTCAAATCGTCCGATGAGCCGGAAATTTTACCTGAAATGATCCTTATGACATTCTAAACATGTTGAAAATGATTTTTGAGGTCAAGAGGTCCAAGTTCAAATTTTCAAACTGCTAACCAATTACGCTGAAATTTTACTTAATGATCCTTATGACCTTCTAAACATGTTGAAAATATTTTCGAGTCCAAAGGCATTAGGTGCAAAAGGTCAAATTTTCCAAATGCGCCGTTGAGCTGAAATTTGACTGATATGATCCTTAAGACATTCTAAACATGTTAAAATATTTTCGAGTGTCAAAGGTCATTAAAGGCTTGACTCATATTGTTTTTTGCATGTATAGAATGCTTGTCCATATCCTCATCACTGTGTGAAATACTAACTTCATATCGAAGTCCTTCACATAGAAAATCACACTTTTGGTTTTTTACAATTCCGAATCCGAATTTTTTTGTTATAATACCCAGTATCCTCTGTACTGTTTATACTGTGCATCATGTTTACTGAATGAAAACTAGAATCCGATCATCTGTAACTTTGGAATTAATCATTTTTAGGTGACTATCTTACTTCTCCAGATTACAGCGTGTGATCACGTGACTCATGTATGTGGTGTCGTTTGACATCCCCTAAAAAAGGTAATTAATTAAATTTGTTTAAAGTTCAAATGAGGTCACTAAGGTCAAAACACTTTACTGTGTTGTAAAATTTTAAAACAAGGTCAAATAGAAAATCTTTTTAGCCCATCCTGTAGGACTTGATGAGAGCTAGGTCAATAAAAGTCAATCATGACCCCATCACTTGACCTGGTTTAGGGGTCAAAGGTCCAAAATACTTCAAATTGTTACACTTCAAACCACTGCTCTTCCTACAGATAATAGTATGATCATGAACTCATGTAGTGTGGTGTGTGTGGTGTAGTTTAACATCCCCTACAAAAGTTCCTTAATTTGAATTTTGAGCAAAGGTCATGGGGTCAAAGGGGTCAAAAGTTATATATAGGGTAGAAGTTCATATAGGAAGTCGCATTGATGCAAATGCGGTATTACAATTGATTCCGTCTGAGCTGTATGACCTTGTGACAGTAGTGCTTGACGGAATGAATGACAATACCTCATTTGCATCAAAATGGGACTTCTATTATGAAACGTCTACCAAAAATCTGGCTGCTCATACTACAGATAACATTGTTTGGTCATTTGATTCATGCATATGAAGCAGCTTGAGACCCTTCACCAAAGTTGTGCTCATCATTGGGTCAAAGGTCATTAAGGGGGTATTTCCAGCCTTAATGTGAAAATCTTTTATAAATCATATCTGGTACATGTAACGTTGGATGGTCACCTGACTGTTGCATATGAATCAGCTTGATACCCTTCACCAAAGTTGTGCTCACCATGAGGTTAAGGTCATAAAGGCGTCACTTCCGGTCTGAGTACTCTCGACTGTGTTCAGATCTGTCTACAGATCTAGTTTCCTTCTTTCTGTCAAAACTTCAAAACGCTACTTCTCCTACAGATTTCATTGTATGATCATGTGACTTATATATGTGGTGTAGTTTGACATCCCCTACAAAAGTTACTTAATGAAATTTTATCAAGGTCATTTGGGGTCACAAGGGTCAATGACCTGATTTCACTAAAATGCTACTTCTTTTACAGATTACATAGTATGAACATGTGACTCATGTATGTGGTGTACTTTGACACCACCTACAAAAGTTACTTAATGAAATGGCAATCAAACGTCATTAAAGGGGCATTTCCGGCCTGAGTTTAAAATATCTTTACAAATCATATCTCAATATGCAAGGTATAACATTGATGCTACTGCACAGATTTAATGTTATAAATTCCATACAGTTCAATGGAGGTCATTTCCGGGCAAATTTTCAAAATGGTCTGACTGAGCTTGAAATTTTTTACTGAAAATAGTCTTATGACATTCTAAACATAATATTTTGGGGAGATCAAAGGTCATTAAGCTGTCCAAAGGTCAAATTTTCAAAATGCTCCAATTGAGGTGAAATTTGTCTGATATGATCTTTGACATTCTAAACATGATGAAAATATTTTTGAGGTCAAAGGTCATCAAAGTTGATATTTTAAAAATGCTCCGATTGAGCTGAAATTTGACTGAAACAATGCTCGGCATGAGGTTAAGGTCATTATGGGGTCACTTTTGGTCCGAGTACTCTCGACTGTGTTCAGATCTGTCTACAGACCTAGTTACAATTTTTTCATATCAGTCAGTTTTACAGATAACACATTTTTGGGTGATTTCATACATCAAAATGTTCAATAGTACTGTTTTAAATGTCAACCAGTCACTAATATTGAGTATGGCTACCCCTGGCATGAATCAGTGCATCAAGACATCGCGGCATACTGTCCACAAGGTTGTTTATGATGTCAATGAGCAGAGCGTCCCACTCATCGGTCTGGACCTGTAGAGTTTCAGGAAGATTGTCCCTGTCATTGATGGCTCAGCCTAAAACATCCGGGCATGCTCGATAGGGTTCATATCAGGAGAGCAAGCAGGCCATGGTATCTGCTTCACCCCCTCTGCCTCAAGAAAATGTCTCACTACAGCAGCCCCGTGTGACGTGGTGTTGTCGTCTTGCAGCTGAAAATTGTTTGCATAAACCCTTCTTGCATGTGGCAGGCAGTGGTTTTCCAGAAAGTCCAGGTACACGACAGCGTTCATGTTTCCATCTGGCACCACTAGTGACATTTTTCCTCCATAATGAATACCGGCCCATATCATCACTGAGCCAGCCACCACCTTGAGTCGATTCCTGAATACAGTCATCTCGGAGGTTCTCTCCGTGCAATTGAGGAAGCCTTTGTCTTCCATCCTGACGGTCAAGGATGTAGTGGCTCTCGTCCATAAAGAACATCTCGCCAGTGTTCGAGCTGTAATCTTCTGTGCTCCCTAGCCCAGTGAAGTTGAGCAACTCTGTGGTGAACGGTTGGGTGTGGACATTTGCTCATTCGTCTAGCTCGGTAACCATGTTGAAGCAATCTCCGATTTACAGTTTCGCAGAAACGTTGATTCCATAGTGTCTTCTCCATAAAGGAAGAAGGCTCATTGGCATTTTCCGCACAGATTAGCAGGCTTATCATCTTGTCTGGTAGTCAATTGTGGGTCCTGGATATTTTTTGTGGCCTCAATGACCCACCTCTCGAAGATGTCTGAGATTTTTAAATACCCCTGTTTAACAAAAAAAAACTCTGCGATATCCTATGGAAATCGGCGACTTAGCTTTTTTGTACCCTTCCCATCAGAGTGCAAGCACTTCATCTGGTATTTGGACTCAATTATGTAATCATGACCGCTTTATTATTACTGAGGCATTCAAATGAAATGTTTAAGAGATTGGGTCTGAAAAAAAAAAATATTTAAACTTATGAGGGCAACAGTACACCTTTCAAAAATTTGCCTCATTTATTAATACATATTAAACGGCAAGTTGGTTCTCTGCATTACTTTTATTAAAATAGCCAAACATTATACAATCTTTACTTCAAATCTAACAGCGAATCGCTTTCAAATTACCAATTTTGTAAGTGACAACGACCTTTAGTTTCCTCACTATATGACAGATCAACAAATTGTCAACACTTGTGTATTTCTGAATCTTGATCTCAATGTCTAACATTAGAATTGTTTCTACAAAGAAATTGTTGAACTATAAATCTGGGCTGTGATTCAGGATTTTTCTGGATTTCAGGATTTTTTAGCAGTACAAATTCCTGCAATTTCCGGCCTGTTTTTTATTTAGTATTTTAGCCCAATTTCACAATGTTTTTCATGATTACCCCCAAATACAGTTACACCCATATATGAAAATGAACGAATACCAATATATCCAAACAGTATGTGTGTTATTTTGATTTTTTACACAAATTTCCCAAGTTTGATCAATGTTTTGTAAATGGAAATATTTAATAACTGGTTTATCCTACTGAGATTACCTCAGATTTCAGTCAACTTTGCTACCCTTGGAGTTTGTAGTATATTGAAACATTTGGACAAAATTTTACTCAATTTTCTCAGAACTCAAACATTTGGAATAACTACAAAAAATCTATTTTTAAGAACGAGAAAGGCAAAAATGTCAATCTTTTACACAGGAAGCAAGGATACCGTGTTGTACATTAAAGCCGATGGTTGGTTGATATTAAATCCCATTCCTTAAAAAGGGCCATATGGAAGAACAGAGGAATACTTAAGTTTCCTCTGAATATGGCCCCAGGGTGAAGAATAAATAAACAATCTATAATTCAAGTTAATCTTTAACCTAATAGTCAGGTCATTATATGTCTAGAGAGATGAGATAAGAATCTCATCACCCTACATATAGTCTATCAAGAAGCACCCTTGCTCCCCCAGTGACCTAGCCACTGAGCTTGCCACGCGCTGGCACTCTATAGGTAGATCACTATCGCGTGGTGCTTCTAGATGGACTACCCACACACAATCAAGCAATGTAACAAATACAGTCCACTTTATAAGCTTTAATATATTGTCAAATATGTATACGCAGGCTGTCTTTATTCATGTGTAAGAACCAATTAAATTACAAGAAACTTTATAGCTGCCCAAGAATTTAGTCGAGTTCAAGAGAATTGAGCAAAACTCAAAATATCATTGTGCCATGTACCTCAGAAGTGATACAATAATCCTCATTTTCATTACAGTGTGCAATGGAACCTCATTATCTAAATACAGACAAGGGGGCTACAAAAGACAGCTAACTGCTATTCAAATGTATATCACAGGGCCACTAAAAGCATTGGCAAAGCTTTCATGACTTTCATCTTTAATTTTGCACATGACTGTTCTCTTCTCTTGATCAAATCGTTTCATATTTTGCTGTACTGTCCATTGCATTGCCAATGTAATGTATCAATCACTTTCTGCCACATCTCAATACAATCCACTGCAAAGCCAGTTCAAATTTTAAGTTTATTGCAGTACCACAATGCAGTGTTTTACACGGTGTGCAGTGCAGCAACACAACACCAATGCAGTTCAGTATGAAATGACCGTAACACACACATTTCATATCCTGTATGATGCTAGCATTGTAACATTTGTCAGAAATGACATAGCCAGATGTAACAAAATCCATTCAGTAAGAGGTCAGTGTAACACTGACCTCTATAGCTGCCCTGTGTGATGCTGTGCATGAGCAAGATCATGCTAAAAAGATTGGATTTCACAACATCATGCAGGGGAGCTGTTGTACGCAAGTCTTTGTTGAACCATGGAGTATATAACTCCATGGTTGCACTGACTCCTTAACTTATTGGGCTCCAGTATGTTAATATGTTATCAGAAAAATCAGAACAAGGATTCTGATAAAATTCCAATTCGCAGTTGTTTTCCAACTTTGGTCTTTTTCCAGGTTTATAGTTCGAATCCAGATGATATAATTTGCCTCTCGAATCGCTTAGTCTGTCCTAAAGGATAACAAAATACTGTCAAAAATTTATATTTGAAGGGAAAATTCCAGGATTCCACTTATTTCCCATTCTTTTCAAGTGCTGGAAAACATTTGTGCCCAGCCATATTGAAAGTTTTCTTTATAGCTGATCAAAAATACCAAATGGTCAAACAGGTGGCATTTTGATGCTGTAATTGTGATGTAACATGTACCAGACTAAATATTGAGATCAAATGCAGGCTTTTCAACATTTCTGTAGAATTAAGATTAGGCTGGTAACCATGCTTTGGGGGTTTGTACAAAAGGTCTATAAGGTAACTGAATCCTTTTGATAAGGTGGGACACATTCTCTTCCACAGGTTTTCTATACACCATGCATAACTATTTACAGATTCTCTGATCTTTAAATGTTTTTCTATTTAGATATGTTTGCTACAACAATTAACACTAATATGGATACTCTTTAATCTTTCCCTAGAGACAGCTGAGAAATTAAAAACCCAACATCTTTGAACTGGATTTGAACCTAGACTTTGCAAATGCACAGCAGGCACATTCTACCAACCGAGCCAAGGTTCTAAACTGCAATGACCTTACATGTCACTTTACTTATTGGCCCTAAGTTACAAATCATATTTTCCCGCTTTTCTAGGAACAAGCATAGAGGAAGAAATAGCATTTTTGGTTTGTATCCTTAATCATATTTATCTGTGCATTTAATCCACTAGAATTTGATAAAAAATGTTCTCCTCTATATGTTCGTCACTTGAGAAGCGGGAAAATATGATATGGAACATTGGGCCTATTGATGAGGCGAACTGTGATGTCATTGCCTGTCAGAAGCGGACTGTTCAGTTTGCCCAGCAGTATGTATGGGTATGAATTCTGCACTTTATTCCGTGTAAGTCTGCTGAATTCATCAGGGTCACTGGTAAGCCAGGGTCACTAAATGGCCTATGCAGTATGCATGTGCATCTCATTTTGTTCAAGACTTGTATTTTGAAACCTCCCACTATATTTTATAAGGTGCAAGGTGGCCACTGAATGGTGGTGTGCCTACAAATCTCAGTCAGGGAAATGATTTTTTTTTCACTTTTTGGCCATCTCAAGGGAAAGAATCAAATGTATCCCTCTAATCACAATTTAGTTGCTAAGTTACATTTTGAATACTATGTATTCTACAAAGACATTGTTATATATGCTAGACTCCTACACAAGCTAGTCACAAACAATGCTATAAAAATATGTTGATTTACAATGTCTGAATTTGTACAATTTAAAAAATACATGTGTGTGCTCTTCAAAACAAAACCATTTCAGAAAGCACACAACGGTACTTTTATCATTTATTGCACTAGGTAAAAATTCCTGTAACAGCCCCAACAGAGAAGTTTGAAATACTACTCAACAATGGGAGGGAACTGATACTATTCCTGCTAGAACTCTTAAAGACACCCAAGGATTCTAACCATCCTGTGCAATTTATTTTTTATATGAATTTGGTATTAAGATTCTTACACCAATTTTATTTTTGTTATGAAAACAGGTCCATAATATGGTTCACAAAAAAGATTGTGGGGTTTGGGGCCAGATTGCCCAAACCACACAAATCCAAACTGTGAAAAACAAAATAAAAGGTCTTTGGGAATGGGGTACATTTTTGGTCTTTTTCTCCACTTATTAGTAAGTGTAAAAACTTGTATCATTAACTAGCACCAGTGTAACTTCAATATAGTTCTTGCATACAATGCCTTCCAGATTAAGCATTGTAAGAATCATCCATACTTTACATAACAATATAAACAAGGATGCTACCCTGGACAAGATGCAACCCTGAGAGCATAACAATGTTGACAAATGAAAACCAACTTTAAGGTGCAACAAGAGATTTTGGGCCACCCATATATTGTTCCATATGTAGTGATTTCATATAGATAAGACCCCCAATAGATTTCTTACCTTGTCTTTAGGTTCAGAAATGCCTTGAAAGTGTAAATAGAAGGCGATTTTCATTTGCTTAATTTCAGTATAAAACATAGGCTGAATTTAGTATTTGCTCCTATACGAAATTAGAAATTTCAAAATTTTTGTACCAAAGAAATATTTTTCATCTTAATCCTTTCACATGGGGACATTTTTGATAAAAAGCTTTACATTGGTGCAAAAATCAGAATTTTCATATTTTCTAGGGACACCTGTTATGTGAAATCTCTCGTTGCAAAAAACGTTCATAGCATAAATACAATGCACATGATCATCCTTATGAATTTGCGCAAGTGCTGTGCCCAATAGCTGCATGTGATGACCTGTTACTATTTAAAGTTAATAAGTTTAAAGTTTAAAGTTGGTGTCATCATCAACAAATGTGCTTCAGAAAACTTTGATTTGAACAGGTCTATTTAACCATCATTGGTTTAATGTTATTAAACCCTATTGGGAGGTAGTATGGGTATGTGCCTCCCATAAGACCCACATTTTTGGGCTCTTTTTCAGTTCCAGTGACCCCCATTTTAAAACCATTTCAGTTCCAGAGACCCTACTTTTCATGTCCAAAGCCATTCTACCAAATTTTCTTCGAACCACCTCAAAAAGCAACTGGAAACTGAGGTAAATCCAGGCTTATTTTCCTAAATTTTCAGAAAACCTTGCTCAGGAGACCCCATTTTTTGGGCCTCAAATCAGCTATGGAGCCTCGATTTTTAAAATCTGGGTGGCACATTGTTACAGGCCCCAAGAATTAGCAATGATTTATTTCATTTTGAATGAGTTAAACTTATAAATTAGACAATATAAAAATTTTCATTGTTAAGTAATATAATATGAAATATACCTGGTTTGTGTGCATACTGGTGTGTGTAGAAAAACAGAAAACTGGAGATGCGTCTAGAAAGTTGTAGAGTTTTCTCGAGTCCAGGAGATCAACCCAAGGTAATAGGAGTCTGACCATAGGTGGCGCAATGCTGTATAATTACACAGTCAGTGAGTAGCTGCTATGAGATCCCAAATCTATACAGTACATGGCGTTTCCAGTGGAATCCAGGCTCATGACATAATGGACTATATTTAGTAAATGACTCATATAGAGAGGACTAGATCCTTCTAGAATTGTTTGAGAGGATATATAAGCCCTGGTGAGAGAAGATGAGGGAGAGTATTACAACATCTTACTCCAAGTTATTAGTAGAGTATAGTGCCATCTTGTTGCTCCAAGTTGACAGTGATAGTAATTTCAGTAGTAGTTATACACTGTCTTCCATATAGTGGACATTGTCATAGTAGTCTCAGCTCCAGTAGTTTCGTCCGACTGTGTAGCCATCTTCGGTTTTGTATTCCGTGGCCTCTGAGTTATCCAAGGATAAACAAGCTACAGCACTTTTGGACTTTATACTTAGTCAACCTCCGAGCTTCGGGAGTCATTAGGAGCTGGTTTTCTTCAGTAAGGACAAGTCGTCCGTGGACACGTCCCACTATTGGAAATTGAAGTTTTATGCTGGAATATTCGCCAGGACTGATTGTAAGTTCTGCATCTTTATTGTAATCTTGCTGCAGCCCGCGTCGCGGCACACACCAGGTAGTAAATCTAGTAGTTCATTAATTAACAACTTTATTATAGATGAATCTTTGATTATTGATACCTAATCGATGTTTGTTTTGATAAGATTGATTTAAGCACACAATTAAAATAAATACTTTGTTTTAATATTTGTAATGAAGTTTACAGTGTATTGTCTAGTTATTCAGGAGTTTGAATCCGTAGTTTAGAGGTGGTTTTGGCCTTGGTCAAGGTGACCGTAACAACATCCACACATACCAACCCAAAATCAAGTTGAGTAGCCTCCCGAAATTCACATTCACATAGGATTGATTTAAAGGCCTAATGGCGTGTACATGCAGATTTTGTCGCTCAACATTGGGTAATGCCAGCCTTTGAAACATGCTTGAGGTGCCAAGTAAATATATGTGTTGCACATGAAGCATGTACAAAGGCTAGTGTTGCCTGACATCGAGCAATGTCTGAGTACACCATAAGCCTTTTGCCATAAAACAAAAGTGAATGAATAGCAGTTCACCCGTTGATTCTATATTGCAAGACCTGATAGCATTGAAAGGGTTAACCCTATTGAAATTATACAAACCTTCAGCACAAATGTTGAATAGGAGACGTGTCTGGCATTGTGTTAATAGGTAATATTATTATTCTTAAATCACACCAAAACCTTTTATCTTGTGACCTAAATCAATTGAAAACTTTTTATTCAACCACTAACACATATTATATGTACAGACCTACTGTCAAAAATATATTTTTCTTGGATATATTCTATGATCAATAATACAACAGAATACACGCACATGTATTATTCATCAATATAACTCTTCTTGAACACATTGCCTGTATGTCATCAAAACATACAGGAATCAGTTGTATTCGCCAACTGATGGCCAATTTTAAGGGATAAAACCAAAACATACATAAAGTGCTGCAAATATTGAAGCTTTATTTTGGGGTGATTTCTTCCAGTTTTAGGTAAAGTATACTCATAATGAAAACAAGTGTAACAGTATTACCGGGTAATCAAAGGAAATCATTTGTTCAGATAGGCTTAAAAATATTTTCTTCAAACAAGTATGGCTGGACTCCTAGTAAAACCTGATGTTAAAGTACATTTTGCCACTCAATTTTGTTTCCATGACAATGGGGAAATAAAAATTTACCTAAGGCATAAAAAAATTGTTTGTTTGGCGTAACCCGACCGACCCTAAAAAAACCTACCGACTCAAAAGTTTTTATGCAATTAGCACAAAATAAAAAAAATATTCTGCTGACCGACCCATTATTTTCATCCACAATTAACCAACACAAAGACAAAAAAATAACAAAACAAGACAACAAAAGCAACTACAACAAGTAAAATAAAAGATCTTTGCTATGTCATTGAAAAAAGCTTTAAATAGTAGCATCTTGTATTAATTTTGGGAGTAAAACATTGAGAAGATCTAAAAAAAAAATTTTTTTAAAATCTGACTGACCGACCCTGATATTTTTTCTCTGTTACGCCAAACAAACATTTTTTATGCCTAATTGTGCCCATTTGGCAGTTGTGTCAAATACTGATGCCACAACACATCAAGGAGGAAGAGAAGTGACGCTTTCTGGTATCCATCTTTAAGATTGTTTTCTACAATTTATGGTAATTTCCCAAACCTGGACATGGCATAGCATTACCGGTAACCCATATTCCAAACTTCCAAATATTCCAGACATATTTACTCTGAACAGTCAATGCTCATTGAAGGAAAAAGTTTCCACACAAAAAGCATTTTGAATATTTTTAAGTTTATTTTGATCGAGCATGACCCACCCCAAACTCAAGTCAATCCTATAGTAGATTCAACCCATCGTTTCACCAGAGGAAAAGTTTTGGACAGCGTCGATTAGTTGGGAGAGGAGGCGTATTGCCTCGATATGTGGCCCGATTCACCTGTTTCATGAACGAACTAAGATAATCTGGCCTTTCATGTCTACATCATCTTTGAATAGAGAGTGCAAAGACTTTTGTGTTCATTCGTATCCAAAACACGGGAACTCAAAAGTCAGTAACATTCAACTCGCCTTTTACATTGAATACCATTGAAGCAAATACAATTAGTTTGAATATTTTGAGAGTTAATGCAGCTATAAATGTGTTTACGTTGGACGTCTATCGGACTACATATAGGGTGGAATTTTAATTTCCACCCACTGCACATGCCCCTCATTCAATGCCCATACCCTCGGAATAGTACTATAGGTGACACGATGGGTTGAATCTCCTATAGTCCACACCATGAAACTGAGTAAGAGCACTGATTACCTAATTCTGTACCGACTTTAGTGCAATGTAAACATTTGCATTTAGAGATATTATTTAAAATAGGATTAGTATGACAAATGGTAATCTCAAAAAAATCATTTTATCATTTGCCATCCCCCCTGAAACCTGCTAAGACTGAAAAGAATTTCATCAAGTTTAGGGTTTTGTTCCCCAAAACATGAACACTCCCTTTAACACTGCCAATTCTTAAACATACCTTGCATACAAAAAAAAATTAATTGCTATCCTTCTTACTAATCCAATGCTTGCATTCCTTAGCAAATATACTATATATAAATAGCAGGTAATACGGCTGGAGTAGCTTGCTCTAGTCCAATTAATACGGGCCATTCATGTGCAGTTATATGCTCCTACACAATGCTGATGGCATTTCGTAGTTGGTTTCCAGAAACACACTCTTGTTTGTGAGACACAACACTTCCTGTGAACTTTGGATTTTGTCTAAATTTTCTGCTATCAAGCACTACAAGTATTTCAAACTGTATGCTCTTCCTTGCAATTGCATATTTATCTAGGTTGTTTTTGGATTTTAAGTGATTACTTAAAAACTAAAAGGATTTATTTCATCAACCCTCTATGTCAATAAACCATACCTTAAGTGAAGATGAAAGAGTCGGTGCTAGAATCATAATATGCGGAAACACGTAGATAACAATGTGAAATACTTATAATGGCACATCATCTCCTGTTTGAGTATACTCGTTTGCAAACAACTAATGACTGAAATATAAAAATATTGACATCTTCAATGTTGACCATGTGATATTTTATCAAATAAATATACATGTATTTGGGCATCTTATCAGCAACAAAACAAAAACAAAAAATACCCACAAAATTATAATGTAACTAAAGCAGGCAGTTCTCCCAATTAGAGAGTAAATGAACACCTGCAAAACATGTATGGACCATGGACCTTTACTGTGTTCCCATCATTTCTGTTTAAGATAATCAACACAGAGTAAAGCTCAAATGCTAAACTGAAAGAAAGCTACTACTAATGAAAGAATGAATCAATTTATCCAAAATCTCCCCAAGATATATGTATAATACCCCTGTACCATTTAAAAAAACAAAAACTTCCTGAATTGATTCCTAGTCTTGACAGCCCAAACAGACAATAGAAAACGCACCAACATGTCTTTGGAATAATAGTGGCAAATGTTTTTGTACCCTACCATATTCAGGAAATTTTTTTTTTTGTCTTAATTTCATCAAGTGGTTAACTCCAGTATTCCAAGAATGATTGCATTCTACATAAAGTCAGTTGTGCTTCCAACCTACACTGCGAATTAAGGCTCGCTTATAAGGAAATTCTGATCTGTAGCCTTGTCTTCTGACTTACTAAACAATTGTAATACTTCATTATCATGTGAATTGTTGGCCTTATATTGTATGTGTTGGCTATCGTACGTTCAGAGTTAATTCTCTCTGGAAAAAATGTCATTTAATAGACAGAATATACACACTGGCCTATGGGGACAATGTAATACAAACACACACTCATTAAGTTTGAAATAGCAGTTTTCTCATGATATTTTACTGGAAACACAAGAAAATGAGAATTAAAATAAAATGTTATAAATATTTTTAATAATGCACCCGCTTGGCACAAGGATTTAGAATGCAACCATTTCTTGTCTCAATTCTGACTGTCAGTAAATGGCTAGGTTAAGTTTCCATTATTGGTTATTGATAATCTCATAGAGGTTCTGGGTTCGAGACGTGTATTTTCGTCTTTATTTAATTCGGTGCTCGCCGGTTTCTCCAAGCTTCTATAATATTTACCAAGTTAATTTCTCAGGGTTGTTATCTTTACCTTTGATCCTCGACGTGCATTGAATTGAGTTCGCTCGTCATAGATTCTGCTAGAATCATGCATATAAGGTCCTCCCATTATATAATATCATCTAATGTTACCTGAGTGATTCTACATCAGTAAAACTAGTGTTTTGAAAATAGGTTTAGTCAATTACATATTATCATACTACATGAAAACACCAATAGTGACTTAAAATTTTCCCAAATAAGGGTCAGTATATTCCAATTGGAAAATGGGTTTCACTTGTGACTATCAAGAACAAGTTAATATTTCAGAAATGAACAAGACAGCCATTAAAGATACCACTCCATGATTTTTCTTCTCCCTAAATGTATATCTTTGTGATCTTCCCACTGGATGAAATAAATGTTCACTTAAAAACTACAACCTCACTTAAGACATGTATCATGCCCCATGTTCCCTGAACAATGTTAGTGGCATTTCTCCATACTCTCACAGCTGCGGTGACGCACGAAAGCCCGTACAAAGTTCTCTAATGTTGCAGTAATGGATAGGTATATTATTGCTTCATGAAACGGGGGTAGTAGATTCTGGCTTGTACTCAAACTGCAGACAGCCACCACGTTCACTGTGGATGTCTACTTTCACAGCTCCCCCACAATCGTAAGGCATTGAGGAGTCTGCATTTGATATCCTGGGAGTGGTGTTGGGTTCCACATTGGCAAATAATGTTAATCATTTGGAAGACCTATAGGCTTTGAAATTGCTAAACTCTCGCCTTAGATTGGAGTAAGCCTACATACAGGATTGGGGATCTTGAGCACTATCTTAATGTGTGATTGTCTTTACTGCTATGCAAGTCCACTATCAAAGTTATATAGTTACATAACTTTTTGATAAACGGATCACAAACCCTTCTGGAATAAATCTTTGCCATATGTTTAGTGAAGTGATTACTTTGGTCTGTTCCAGGTGAAGGTAGCATGATCCTAATATAACATACTACTTTGATTGTGATTACTCATAACAAAAAAGAACTTTCACAAGTACAATTTAGTTAGTTGAGTTTACTATTTGCCAAAAAAATACAACCAAATTATGAACCCCTTTGGAAATTTTTTACTTTTCAAAATTTCCCAGTTAAATCACTAAGTAATTTATACAATATCTATCTGAATGCAGTTTGATGACTATTACTCATTACAAAGTATTTGCAATCTGATCTAATGAATTCAAAATGTTATTTTTTTGCTTAATTTTGTGTTGCTAATGTTAGTCTTAGTTATTATTATCCCAATTTACTTTTGACCTTTTGTTTCCATGTTTTTAATGATATACTCTTAAGTTTATCAACTCTTTCCTTGCAAAAACTAGCCTCTTGAAAATCACAATCTATGATTTAGATATCCAAGTTAAGGTCACAAAAACCTTTTGCACTAATCAAACAAATGAAATTAGAGAGAATGTTTAATATTTGGTGCATGCTGACATGATAAACAAAGAAAACAAAAATTATCACACCATCAGAAGTTTAAAAATAAAGATGGCTGCATCGTGACATGATAAAAGGGGACTCCTCAAACTGTTTGCATGATCGATGACCATCAAGGAATGGTTGACTCAAATAGAAATGGTTGAATTTTTTCTCATTTTTGTCCCCATTGATTATTATTTTTTAATCATTTTGTGATGGATTTTACATCAGGCTAAAGTGAGATTCTGGCTACATCATGCAATACCATTTGTAACACTTGCTTACATTTTTTGGATAAGACCTATCAGTGATCCACATGTAAGAGTCAAATATTTAAATTGCAGGAATAGCTTAAAAGTGAAGATTGTCCCTGGAGAATTCCCATAAGTTATTTGTCCCAAGCGAAAAATTGAAGAATGGACGAATATTATGTAGAAGCTCGGAGACCAACCGGCGAACATTGAATAAATAAAGGAAAAAACACGGTCTCGAACCCGGTCCTCTCGCTTACTAGGCTTGAGAGTAACCCTGGGCCACGAAGACTGTGTTTACGTGGCACCGGAGAAACAAGCTCTACTGGAAGAAAACATCAGTGTCCAAAGATAGAATCTCCATTGAATTACGTGTTGTCGTTAAGTGTCCCGTCCGGATAGTCAAGACTAAAATATCCGATTGTCCTTATTAGGTTTCTTTTGGTCCTACAACTTGTGAGATATGTTATGATACCTAAATTGTTACATATGCAAAAAATCTGATTTTTGATGATTTTTTTATTTTCCTGGTTGATCAAATCACTGAAAATGCCCTTAATTATAAAATCCACACATGCATGATGTGCTTAAAGAGAGAAAGAAGGAAAACAAATGAAAACTAAATACAAACTGACTGGAGCCCAGAGCCGAGCCATCTCAAATTGGTCTGAGGATGACGACAACAAAATGCAATTAGAATATAAATGTTATCACTTTTAGAATGATATGTTTTTTCATGCAGTAAAGTTGTACCATTAATGCCAGACAAAATAACTAGAGCTACACTGAGACAATCATCTGTGACCTCAATAATCAGTTTGTAGCGTCGTTCCGGAGACCTTCTCAGGTGAAGATACTCCACTACAATGTCTGGAACATCTTGTTCAGGTTTTGATGGTGTATTTGTGTAAGTGCGTTTCTATTGTCTTTCATCCTATGCAACATAGGGAATGGAGTATCGATGACATGAGCATGGACAACCTGGCAATGAGAAATACACTACATTGTTAACGGTCTTGGAATACCCCTATAGTTTGTGTAAAAATGTGTTACGCCAAAAAAAAGAAAGTTTGTCTCAGCTGTTTTCAGCCAAACCCAGGTGCTATGCAGTATTGGATTAGTCTGAACTCATGAGTCCGAGCTACGTCCGATTTTTCCATCAGTTTTGAGTCGGAGTCCTTCGGGCCCGAATTTGAGTCCACAAGATCAATATGATGTAAGTGGATGAGGAGGTTGTCCATCATGTCACACACCTTTTACTAAATTCTTTTACTCAGACGCAGACCTGCTGGACTCGGTGCAGACTCATGGACCTTCTGGATTCAAACTCGGGCCTGAAGGACTCTGACTCAAAACTGATAGAATCAGACTCAGCTCTGGTCCTCCCTCCAACACTCGTGCTATGACAAGTACCATACTTTGTTTTCAAAAAAAATAAATGACAAATATCAAATCCCCAAATATCCATACAAATTCTCATTTATGATTAGATTTTGAAAGCATTGTGTAATTTGTACTGTACCTCCTGCCACAGCCTCGTATTGGGTAGTGCCCTTAGTCAGGTACACTGTGCTATGACATTGCTCCTCACTTCATAACAAATCTATACATAATTGGTATGAAACCGTTATTAATAACACACTTTCTTATTTTGCACACACACCCCTGATTCCCACATGTATGACGTAGTAGGCCGTCTATTTGATGTGATTCATGCCATCCCTAATTAAAATTTATTAAGTTGTTGTTGAGTTTATCTCTCTTGGTATCTGACATACTCCCTTTTTATCCAGCTGACACGCCCACACACATTTAAGTTTTCTTCTACCCCGACAACATCTCCAATCTCAAGGGGCTAATTAAACTAGCTCATTTTAATCCACCTTAAATTGATTGCATTTCAAACTAAAATGTAGAATGTAATTTTATTTTGTATCTAACAAACACCGTCCTAATGAGCTTCGGGCTAGGTGAATGCCAGGCACCATTTTGTACCATCAGAAGCACCTGTATATGTTCTAGAACTGGCACAAATTTTCAATTACCTTGACTACTT
>JAMKCH010022397.1:0-54829 GCA_023653785.1 Ophioderma brevispina | reverse complement strand
GTCGATAAACCTGGTTTTTCAAAAAACTGTGACAATCGAATTCGAAAAACCTGGTTTTTCAATTGAAAAACCAGGTTTATCAAAAACTATGACAATCGATTTGAAAAACCAAGTTTATCGTTGAAAAACCGGGTTTCTCGGTCGATAAACCTGGTTTTTCGAAAACTATGACAATCGTATTCGAAAAACCTGGTTTTTCCATTAAAAAAACAGGTTTATAAAAAAATATGACAATCGATTTGAAAAACCAAGTTTATCGTCGAAAAACCGGGTTTCTCGATCGATAAACCTGGTTTTTCGAAAACTATGACAATCGAATTCGAAAAACCTGGTTTTTCGATTGAAAAACCACGTTTATCAAAAACTATGACAATCGATTCTCCTCGAAAAACCGGAATTTCCTAACCATAGTAAATTGGTATTTATGGCACACTACAGGAGCTCTTGAGCTAGCAGCGCGCGCGATAGATAGACTAACATGTCAACATTAATTCAGCTTGTTATTTTATTCATATCATATCAATTAAATCAATTCAAGAAGCGATATGTCGTTAAATAGAGAACAAATATTATGATTCATACATTGATATATTGATTTAGTGACTTGTGGAAGAGTGCTATTGATATCGCTATAAGTGCTATAAAGACCTCAGCATTCCAATATTATGACGTTCAAAATGCACTACATAATGTAGCCTAGGTTGGCTTTCTTCGCACCGAGGACAGAGTTGATGCGTACTATACAAGTAATCAACGGATTAATGGAATTCGATTGTCATAGTTTTTTTTGATAAACCTGGTTTTTCGATCGAGAAACCTGGTTTTTCAAAAACTATGACAATCGAATTCGAAAAATCTGGTTTTTCGATTGAAAAACCAGGTTTATCCAAAAAAAAAAAACTCTGATAATCGAATTGAAAAACCAAGTTTATCGGAGAAAAACCAGGTTTCTCTGTCGATAAACCAGGTTTATCAAAAACTATGACAATCAAATTCGAAAAACCTGGTTTTTCGATTGAAAAACCAGGTTTCGATTGAAAAACCAGGTTTATCAAAAACTATGACAATCAAATTGAAAGACCAAGTTTATCGGCGAAAAACCAGGTTTCTCGGTCGATAAACCAGGTTTATCAAAAACTCTGACAATCGAATTTGAAAAACCTGATTTTTCGATTGAAAAACCAGGTTTATCAAAAAAAACTATGACAATCGAATTGAAAAACCATGTTTATCGGCGAAAAACAAGGTTTTTCGCTCGATAAACTTGGTTTATCAAAAACTATGACAATCAAATTCGAAAAATCTGGTTTTTCGATTGAAAAACCAGGTTTCTCGGTCGATAAACCTGATTTTTCGAAAACTATGACAATCGAATTCGAAAAACCTGGTTTTTCGATTGAAAAACCAGGTTTCTCAAAAAACTCTGACAATCGAATTGAAAAACCTGGTTTTTCGATTGAAAAACCAGGTTTTTCGATGAAAAACCAGGTTTATCGACGAAAAACCAGGTTTATCTGTTCTATTGTGCAATATACTTGCCATAGACTCCAGCATAACTTGGTGTACTTAATGCCGTACCGAAAAAACCGTTGCATTATTGACGAGGCTGTTGAATACATTGCTGAAACGAATGAAGTTGAATGATGTTCAAAGTACATTTAATAGAGAAAACTATAGACAGGTAGACATTGGGAAAAGCACCCCACCCCCCTCTCACTTGGATCAGACGGTCTCTGCAGTGTCCTAAAAACTTAAAGAGACATGAGGAGATTTCCAGAGAGAAGTCCCCCATTTTTTTGGAAGCCAGGTTTTTTGCATATTTGGAATGCTTATCAATGTATTAGATCACACCTGAAGTGAATAAGCCGAATACACCATCTTTATGTAATAAGATGTTGATTTAGTAATTTCTATCGTGTACGACAGAAATTCAAAGCATGGTTTCCTAAAGGGACGATTATAGAATAGCAGGCAAGTTCAAATCAAGGTTTGCTGTTTTCTTTCGTGCTTGTTTGTCCAATAAACCTTCGAAACGTTCTCGGTTGGTGGTCTACAACCGATCAAGTGCAATTGGAGAGAAAATCTTGATCAAGACAAATTTCAAAACTAAAAAAATGGACAAAGTATTGATGGAGCTCATAAGATTAAAATAAGGAATCGTTTTGAGTGTATCAAACGCTTGCTTAACACAAGGTCAAGCCCCATTGAATGGACGCCGACCTTTGAGGCCCCCTACAGAGTGGTCAAAAAGTTGGCACTTCTATGTATGCAAAATTTCCCAAAAGTGCGTGGACTTATCTTGTTAGAACCTGATGAAAACGGCGTTTAAAAAAGTTCAAATAACAAAATGGCGGACGTGTAGAGAAAAATGGTCAAAAACAATTTTGAACACACGTAAGTGTATGGGGCAATCATGATTGTTAGCAGTCTCAAACCAGTAGGCCTACTCAATAACAAGCAACTGACCACCCTTCGGTTCGTGTGAAGTATTGACCTTTGAAATGCATGGGAGAATATCTCAACGTAAGCTGAACTTGAAATGTCCATTACACTAAAATTAAGTTAATTCAATGTGGGAGAGTTTTATATATGAAAGAGACTTGCATTTTTATAAGAGACACTTCAAATAATTGAGATACCTTATTCTTATACCTTTGTGGTTATAGTTAATACCACGTCCAGGACGAGGGTGGCGATGTTCAATGTGTATGTGTGTCAATCTTGGATTAATTCGGGACGCCCACAGAAGTGCCACTAGACTTGGAGTGTGCTGCAAATTGTTTTGACCTTTTGTTCTTAGATAGCTTTGTTTTCAACGACAAGTTCCATCAAGATATGTAGTTTTACTAAAAATACATGCACTATTTTGATATGTCTACCCAAGTTTTGAGAAATTTGATGACGAAAAGTGTAAATTTTTTGACCACTCGGGTACACATTGGGAATAAGCTAAACGCGGCAATGGACATTTTACAAATATGAAATTTCTTCAATTTGTCTCAAAATGATAGTCCGGCAATGGCAAGAATAGAGAGACATTTTACAAATAAAAAAAACATTACTCAAGAACAGATAGGAACGTCTATAAGAGGTTAAAAACCTCAGGTATTTGTAGGCTAACTTTAAGTTTTTTTTTTTTTTTTTTTAATTTTGAATATCATAGACTCGTTACTCATTGATATTAAAACCACAAAGGTCACTAGAGGTCAAACCAAGGGTGCATGCCTGCGATAAACATGATACGGCGTGGCATTTGCTTGTGTTAAACGCCTTTCCGCGTCGTCTGCGAATTAATGTCGCCGGCAACAGTAATTATAAATCGTTCTGATAGGACGCTGATTTGGTTCTTAGTCAGTTCAGGTGGGGGTTAATGTATATAAAAAGCTTACAACCATCCAAAAATATCGATTTTAAATCTTGAGGCCCACTATTTTTCAAATGTGCCAGTGTCTCTTTAAGACAACTATCATATTTCAATCCTATGAGCTCCACCACAATGTGTACCCTTTTGTTATCCAATCAGAGCAACTTTAAAATTTGACCCCTGTACAACTGAAATTGATCCTTTTTATTGATTCTGGCTTTTAAAAGAAAAATTTGAATGAAAAATTTTCCAAAAGCAGGCTTTACACTTTAACATTTTGTGGTTAATTTTACTACAGTTTACACAGTGCAACTTTTATACTTTTTAAATGTTCTGGCATTGCTGCTTCGGTCTATATTACAAGTTGTAACTATGAAAGTCTGAACAAAATTTAGGAAGCTCGGAAGGCATCATGCTAAGACATTCTTTTCATTTGAGAGTTTAGGTTCCGATTGTATTTTTGTAGAGTTAAACTCAACCTGACAAGGCTGCTGATTTCTGTTTTTCATCGTGTGGATGAAGTCAACGGATTGTGATCCGGGTACACTAGAACTGGGTGCATGTTTTACTCAAGTACACTTCAAAATTTTGCAATGACAATAAGCAATGCAAGACATTCTTTCTTAATTGTTGAGTAGTTTTTTTGTTCTGAGTTGTCAAAACTTATGGGAGAAATAAACAGTACGGATGATCCACATCATTTTCATTGCTTGAATGAGAAACTCAACCCACAGAGCATACATCCCTGGAATCAAATGCCAAACTTGAATTGTTTCTGAAAAGTCGGCGCAATCAAAACTGGCGCACCATCAAATAGACCTGATTTTCTCAAACGCTTTTTGGACATTGCTTGACCAGACAAATTTTGCCTTTTTATTCAGAAGGTTGGTCGGTGGACACGCCAATTTCTGAGAAATTTGGACAGTTATTTTCTGTAATACACAACCATCACCTAAGAATCTCATGAAATCTCTTTTGTCTGTGGTGTGTGGAATTTCTCCTTGCTTCAACTTTTGCAGTGATTGGCTAATTTGCTCTTGTCCTTCAACATGCCCTAAGTATGTGACATTTTGAATGCAAAATCACTTTTCAAACCAGATTCGCACAGTTAAAGAGATAATTTCAAATAACTGATGGAGCTGTCTCATGTGTTCTTCCCATGTCCCGCTGTACACAGGAGATCATCCACTAGGCTTCACAATTTCCTATGTCTGCAACTACTCTATGCACTAACCTTTGGGAAGGTTGCGGCACTTTTTGAGACCAATGCCCTTCTTTGGTATTGGTATAGGAATCGGGCGTACAAAGGCTGAAATTTCTTTGGCATTGTCGTGAGGGGACTTTGCCAATAACCTCAACCAATCACATTTGCTAACCATTGTGGCAGTCCAACTCTATCTAATAAATCATCAACCGTGGGATCGGATATGAGTCCGGTTTTGAACAGAGGTTTGACTTTTCGAAAATCTGTGACACAACGGAATGAACCATCAGGTTTTGAACAGAATACAGGGGGGGAGCTCCTTCACTATTGCGCAATCTACTATCCATTGTCTACAGTCTTTCACCACCTCATTTCTCATTGTTGCAACTTGATTGGATTTACCCTATAGGATGCTGCTTTATCGGATCCGATTCACCTACAATCAAATGTCATGAGTGTTTACAATGTGTCGTACGGGGTAAATCGAAAAGCATATCTTTCCAACTGTGAATTAATGCTTTATTTTCATCTTGTTTGACTCTCTGGAGATGATCTAGTGTCTTGTCTAAATTTTCCACGTATATGTCAATAATTTTGCAATTTGACACCATAAAATCATTTTCGTTGTTTACAGTGCTGTCTTGTTCATGTACTGACTCTGTGATGTCATCATTTGCACACTCATCACTAACACTGGATGACACCAAACACGCAGGCTTTACGTTATCTGTTTCATTGTACTCTTTGAGCATATTTATATAACATAATTGTCGACTTTTACGTCTATCTGGTGTTTTGATCACTTAGTCAAGGTATCCCACTTTGTTCTCAATCTCATATGGTCCAGAATACTTGGCTTGCAAAGGATGCCCTTATATTGGAAAAAGTGCCAAAACCTTGTCACCTGGTTTGAATACTCTGTTTCTGGCATCTTTGTCATACCATGTTTGCATTTTTGCCTGGCTCTGTTTGAGATTTTGTTTGGCAATTTCAGTGGCTCTTTGGAGCCTGTGTCTGAATTGAGACACATAGTCTAGCAAATTCACATCAGGATTTTCACACAACCACTTTCCTTTCAGTAGTTTCAATGGTCTCCTTATTTTATGACTAAACACCAAATCAAATGAACTGAATCCTAATGACTCTTGCACAGCCTCCCTGATAGCAAATAACAGGAGATGAACTCCCTCATCCCAATCCCTCTCAAATTCAAAACAATAGGTTTTGATCATTGTTTTCAATGTTTGGTGGTACCTTTCTAGGGCCCCTGGGATTCTGGGTGGTATGCTGAAGAACTGTACTGGGAAATTCCCAACTGGTCCATCACTTGTTGGAACAAACCTGGGAGAAAAACTTGGTTAGAGCTTTCACAATATTTGTGCCCTAATATTTCTCAAGGGTATAGCCTCGGGGAATCTTGTGGAAGCACACATGATGGTCAGTAAATACTGATTTCCTGACTTGGTCTTTGGAAGTGGTCCTACGCAATCTATTAACACCCTACTAAATGGCTCATCAAATGCTGGTATTGGTTGCAAGGGAGCAGTAGGAATTTTCTGATTGGGCTTGTGTGACATGTGTGGCAAGTCTTACAATACTCAGATACATCTTTTCTGAGTGTAGGCCACCAAAAATGACTCCTAATTCTGTCATGTGTTTTTCTCACACGTAAGTGTCCTGCCATGGGACTATCGTGGGCTATGCCTATCACTTCCCTATGGTATACCTTTGGCACTACAATTTGATGCACAACCTTCCAATCCTCATCTACAAGTGCATCGGGTGGACGCCATTTTCTCATGAGGACACCATGTTGCTTGTAGAAACATACAGGAATTTGCTCGGCTTCCTGTTGCGTCAATGCCCTTTCACCTGATTTCCTAAGTGCGGGGTCAATTTGTTGCTCATTTACCAGCTTGGCATGGCTTAAAGGGTCTCCTTTACAGTCCCTAACTCTATCATGCTCAGTGGCTGGATTTTCATTGTTTACCGGCTTGTCATTTTGTTTGTGCTCTGGGGCTGGATTTCCACTAACAGGGAATTTAGTCTCCCCTGAAGAGGGAAGATGACCTCCAAATTCCTCTAACTTTGAGAGAAAAGTATCCTCTAAATTTGGGACCAAGTCATCCTCGTCGCTCTTCCTATGTGTATGAGTATTTTGACTCATCACCTGCTCACTGTTTTCCTGTGAGGCTTTTCTGGTCATTGACCTAGTTACTGCACATGCTGGGAAAATGTCTATTTCCTCATCAAAGTTATCCACTGTACAGGGCACCTGGGAAACTATGGGATATGGGAATACCGTCTCCCCTGCCAAATCATTCCCTAACAACATGGATACCCCTTTAACTGGGAGTTCTTGTCTAACACCAATTGTGACAGTTCGAAACCAAGTCTGATTTCAAATTCATTTTGTGAAGAGGAACACTAATACAATCCATACCTATCCCTTGAATCAATGCACTAGTTCCTGTGGAACTCTCAATATCAAATGGAAGTGCATCTTCCAATATCCATAGACTGTGCACAGCATGTGTCCCGCGTGATTCTAATGGGTATTGGATCTAAACTATCACCTGAAAGTGACACAAATCCCTCCAAAACAAAAGGCTTAAAGTCATCCCTTACTTTTCTGTGTCAATTCCCTTTTGTGGAATTTCTTGTTTCTGAACAGGAGAATGAACTTTTGACCTCAAAGTAACTGCACAACCTATTGGTTTTGACTCACTTTTAGCAGGGGACTGTAGTGTAAGAGTGTGCGCTTTCGGATAAAATTGTGAATTTTTGCACACAAGTACTTTAGGCATTGATAATCCATAAAATTGATGGAAGCACTTGCCAACCCCCCTTAATGGCCCCCAGCTTGGGTTTCAAGGTTATACAGGGGTCAAAAATTTAAAATGTTCTGAATGTGTTAAAAAGCACACCATGGTGTTTGTCTGGTCACAACGATTCCGAAAAGGTATAGTTTACACTATCTATGGCTTATAGTTCCGGAGTTATGGGGTAAAAACTGTAAAAATGGTGAAAAAGTCAATTTTGGTGTGTACATGGGTCAAAAGTTAAAAGTCGCTTTGATTTAGTTAATATGTGGTGCATATTGTTTCCCTATCTTAAAGGATTGAAATAAGGAATAGTTTGCCTTATCTGTTGTGCTTAGTTTTCACGTTATCCAACAAAATAGGTCACAGGTCAATAGAATCCAATAGCTGCCAATAGCTGTTGACTCTCTTCGCCATTTTGGTTAATAACCAGACACGTAAGACAGTCAAAACTATTCCTATATTTCATTCTATTAGCTTAACCAACAATTTGAACCACATTTTACAAAAATTGGAGCAACTTTTAATTTTTGACCCCTGTACAAACCAAATTGACTTTTTTACCATTTTTACAGTTTTTACCCCATAATTCCTAACCTATAAGTCACAGGTAGTATAAACTATACCTTTTGGAATCCTTGTAACCAGACAGATATCATGGTGTGCTTTTCAACACAATCGGAACATTTTAAAAATTTTACCCCTGTGTAACCTTGAAATCCAATCTGGGGGCCATGAAAGGGGTGTGGCAAGTGCTTCCATCAATTTTTTGATTATCAATGTATAAAGTACTTGTGTACCAAAATTCACAATTTTATCCGGATTTGCACACTCACATAAGATCTGTTCACTACAGTCCCCCACTATTTTGGCTCTCTCCATTTAGGGCGGATAGCCATGTAGCTCCCAACACCGTGACTTTGTATGTCCTGGTTTTTTACAGTGATGGCATGTGAACTGTGATTTGGGTCCCATCCCATGCTTTTGATTAGCACCATTTTCTTTGCTCCCCTTTTCTTGGGAACCTGCCTAGGATTTCCCCTCCTGAGTGCTACCATGATATGCTTTGTTAGAACCCGACTTATTGTTGTATTTGTTGTACCTAGTAAATTCTTGGTTATGCCTACTAGTATTACTTAGTTTGTGAGTCAAAGCATAGTCGTCGGCCTTTATGGCTGCTTCACGCAAACTGTCAATTTTGTTTTCATCCAGATGTGTTTTGATATCTGGATGCAGACACTGTTTGAACTCCCTAAGTTGACCTAAATTTTGCCCGATTTCTTTTGAGAGAAGCAGCGATCAAACATTTTTTCCTTTACACGGGCAAATTCTACGTGGGTCTGGTCATCCTTTTTCTGACAAGACCTGAATTTTTGTCTATATGCCTCTAGCACCAATTCATATGCTTTGAGCACTGCCTGCTTAACCTCATCATAATCACTACATCTGTCTAATGACATGGCCGAATATATTTCTCGGGCTTTACCAATGAACACTGACTGTAGCAACAAGGTCCACGATTCCTTGGGCCATTTCAAGCTATTGGAAATTTTCTCAAAGTGTAAGAAGTATTGTCTACTTCTTGTTCCTGAAATTTTGGAATCAGGCGAATATTTTTCGCCGCATCAAAACCAGAGGGCTTGGAAGAGTCTGATGAGCTGGCCTGTTGTTTCAATTTTTCTAACCCTAGTTGAGCTTCAAGCTCTTTCTTTTTCATATCCATTTGTATTTGCAATTCCATCTCTTTTTGTTGCATTTCTTTTTGCATTTGCATTTGCAATTTTTCTTTTTCCAATTCAATTTCCTTCTCTTTTTGCTTCTGTTCTATTTCCATTTTCTTCAATTCTATATATTTCTAATTCCTTTTGAATTTCGAGTTCTTTCAACTTGAATTCATCACTTTCACCTTGTTCCTGAACCTCTTCTATCCTATCCAAATATGAACTATCCCATACATCTTCCTGGACAAATTTTTCAATCAAACTATTTTTTATGACTTGCTTTCTCATAGCATGTTTTGCATCAAGTCCTAAATGCTTGGCTAGTTTCATTAACTCAGGCTTTCTCAGCTCATCAAACTTCTCCCAAGTTATTTGCCCTATGAACGCTTCTGGATTAAACTCCATTGTGATTGTACTCTACAACACAATATAATATTGACTTGAACCAAACTTCAAAGTAGCACATGTAATACACACAAAATTTTGTATGCCAAAATATGAACAATGTTTACAATAATACCACACTTTTAAGGTGTAAATTCTGAACAATAAGGCTCAAATTTATCTCAATTCAATTCCCGAAGAGGAGCGCCCAATTCTGTTATGATATCTCGTGGACATCAAAGGTCAGAAATACCTTACAAACACAAATAAATGAGCCTTGTGCACAAATGATCTGAATTTTATATAATAAAATAGATTTAATGATTTGTTTATTAGTTTGGTTCAAGAATTTGGTATGTCCAAAACAATAGTACATATATTAGAATTACACACAATAATTAAAGAGGATACTTAAGAGTTCTCTAGTGTCCTGCGTTGAAAGCTTTGCAGTTCAACGATGATTATGTCCTCACAGTGAAGACTCCAAATGACAGCTTGCAAAGTCACACTTAAAACTCCTCAAGTAATATTCCAATGGAATATTCTCAGTCCTGAAGATAACTTTGTCAGCAGTCAAGACAACAAGATTGAATAAGTCCCTCGATGACACTAATATTCCACAGTAAGAAAATCCAGGTATATTATACCACCCTCAGTCTGCCGCTAATGTCCTCATCTAAGGACCACAAACTGGAATCTCTTTATGATTCCAAAACTGAAGCTCTTCTGGCTTAATAGACGACAACAGACAGTTCATCAGCTATCAAGCTCCGGTGGCATCCAAATATTATAAATCCTGGCACTATGTAAGGACAAATCTACCATTATTGTAGATTAAAACTAGCTATAACTATACCGTATAGCTTCTGATTACAACTGCTGGCGATTCAAAACTTTTTGCACTCTGCTTTATACCCTCATTTCACAAAGTTCCCAAGTCTTAAAATAGATATTACCACAGCATCATGCATAAACATAACCTTGCACTAGCTGACCAATTGGATTTTCACATAAATTACATCATCTACATTACATCATCTCACATTTATAACTTCATGGGGAATTACCTATTTTTTCAACATGTTTTGATCTCAAAGCATAAACAAGTTGACTCAGTTTTCTAAGTTTACATCTTGGGGAATTCCCATTCACTTCTCTTGCACAATCTATCTAGTAAATAGCAGGTGCACTTTGCACAAACAACACTAGGGAATCTCTCTTTTTGGCGTGGGTAGCCGACGGGCTACCCGCTTTATTCGCTTGGGTTTTTACCTACTTTTGAAATATCAGTGTTGCAGAAAAATATTCGAAAAATCACAAAATTTACAATGTATTAATTAAAAAAAGAAATCATTGTTTAATTTTACGTCATATGGATATGTACTCAATAAGATAGGCCTAACGAAAAACCTGAACGTACATTGACAAAGAGATATTAATGTTCAAAAGACTAGATAATACCAAGCGATCACAGTGATCACACTGCTTGCCGTCGTGAGTGGTATACACCAAAAACACGACGGTATCGCAACAAACATGAACCTGGCGACAGGGGAGGGTGGCCAAGAAATCCCAATTGTAGACTCGCCAATGGTTAACACGTAAAAAACGGAAATCTTGCTGAAATTTGTATGTGGTCAAGGAAAATCTGATTCCAAACTGTGGAGCTGAAGAATCACTCCACTGTAAGGGTTATTTCTGTTTTATGAACAGACGAGGACGTGCTCTTTGTATGCTCAAAACTGTGTGATAGTTATGGATTTAGATGTGGGTTACGTCATAAGGATTATACTCAATAAGATAGGCCTTACGAAAAACTGAAAGTGTATTTAGAAAAAGATATGTTCAATAAAGCAGAAATACAAGGCGATGAGAGGAAATTGCAGAAAATGTTTTCTAGAGGCTTGCTGGTTAACAGTTTTCTTTAAAATGGGTTATATGAGTGTATTGAATCAACGGATTTGTTTAAACATGCTTGACACCGCGCTCAGAAATTTCTTTTAAAAAGGAAAGGGCGAGCAAAGAGGAACTATCCATATAAATGATTTGCGAAGGGTACAGTAAGATGATTGTAGACCAGTCAGGACAATTTCAATCGCATAACCTTATTAGATTTCTTTTATTGACAATAGTTTCGATTTTTGTTTTAAAAACGTTGAAAAAGTTGTAGAATTGAATTAAAAGCACTATCAGTGATTGCTCAACCACAACATCGAAAAATAAATCGGCAAAAATCAGATTGCATGTTCATAACAAGTTTAGTATACTAAACAATATACCCCAAAGTTATTAGGACCAAAAGCAACCTAATAAGGAACACAAGACACTTACTACAACAAGTAAATGCCTTGATTTATTAAGACATTATCTATTCTCTCCGACCTCCGAAAATCATGTTTTTATGTGGAAAATTGCTATAGCCTATAAGTATAACCCCGGGGTATAACCATTATTCATACCTTTCAATTGGAAATTTTTTGTGCACGCCCTTTCCTTTTAACGTAATTTTTATTTCAATAAAAACAAAAGTTACTTTCCCGTAGTGAAATATTTTCTCAATAAAATGAGAAAATCATGTTTTAATCAAAAAATTTGAGGGAATATAACACAACACCACCTGGTATTTTACCGTTATAAAACGTGATTTCGAAACTAAGGCCATAGAAGATTTGTAAGGAACCCGAATCCGTGCCAGAATCAGCTGTGCAGCGATTGTCGTTTGATTTCGTATGTGGTTGGTATGTTAACGGAATAAACCGCATGTGCGTATTGGAGGGTGCCGGGATTTAAGTGTTGGGGCAGGATACTAAATTTCATCCCGAAAAATAAGAATCCCAAACCTTATAATTTTGAATTTTGTCCCCAAAGGCAAAAGTTCCACTTCTGGAGGAGCAACATAGGCATTAGTGAATTTAGTGGTGCTCACCACTATCCTTACATGCAGTTATTGTGGAGGCGCGACTTCTTAGGGAGTGGCACAATAGGAAGTGTTTCCCTCAGCCATAGACGACAGTGATAGCATACATATGCCAATAATTATAAAACAATGTCGCAATTGCAGTAAGAGCATACTTAAGGGAAAAGCCTGTTGTGATTGTTGGTAATAACTAATTTATGACGTCTTGTAGGCGTCTGAGGTCAGAAAAGAAATACCTTTCAAACACTAATAAATGAGCTTGGGCACAAGGATCTTAATTTTAATAATAATATAACAGATTTTAATGATTTGTATTGGTCAAACGAATTTGGTATATTCCAAACATTACATAAATCAAAAGAACAATTACACACAATTTATATAACTGATACTTAATGTTCAAAAGAGGCGTTGCAGTTCAACGATTGATATGTCCTGTCAGCGAAGATCCAAAATGGACAGCGCACAAGTTCATACAAAACTCAGGTAATAATTCCAAGGAATCTTCTCAGTCCTGCTGGTAATCTTGTCCAGCAGTTTCAAGACGACGGGGCTTTCCCTCGACGACAAATGGTCCACAATATTAAAATCAAGGTAATATTAACTTGTTAAAAATGTTCATTAAAAAAAATAACAGGCGATGCCTGGCAGATGTTGGACTCACACAGTTAAAACACGTTTTTTACAGTCATTTGTACGTTTCGAGTCCTTTTACAGTTATTTGCCATTTGCGTCCCGGCAACAGTCAAAACGCTGTCTTTGAAATCATTTGTAACAGTGTACCACTCAATCAGTCGTCGATATGTCCTCTATAGGACCACACACTGGAATCCCTTTGATCCAAAATGAAAGCTCTTTGGCTTAAAAGACGACAGCAGACAAGTTAGCTATCAAGCTCCGGCGGCATCCAAATATTAAATCCTGGCATGATGTAGAAAACTCAAATATACCATCAGGTAGAGTAAAACTAGCTATATTATATGTATAGCTCCAAGGAGCTCTAGTTTTTAGCTCCTGATTTCCAACGGATGGCGGCGAGACTTAGCTTAAATCTCAAAGTGTACTGGACTTCACAAAGATCCCAGTCTAAAAAATAGATTTTACCACAGCATCATGCAATAAACATAAACCTGACTCTAATCACTTTCCATATATAACTCTATGGGGAAATTCCCTGATCACAATGTTTTGATCTCAAACATAACAAGTTTCTAAGTTTAGGCATCCTTGGGGAATTCCCCACTTCCCCTATTGATCAATCTAACAGGTGCACTTAGCAAAACAACTCTAGGGAATTCCCTTTTCTCTCTTTTATAGTAAACAAAGTGCATATTTTCCCGTGAGAAATCTTTTCTCAATAATGAGAAAATAACAATATTTTTTTTTTTTTTTTTAAAAATGTTCAAAAAGTACATTCCTCCCCCTTAAAAAGAATTTAATGAATGAAAATTTTCCAAATCGGCTTTATCCTTTAACCATTTTGTGGTTCATTTTACATAAGTTTACACAGTTGCATTTTACACTTTTTAAAATTTTCTTGCTGCTGCCTTCAGTCTGTATTACATAAATTTTTTTCAAAATACTAAATTTCTTGAACAATTTTAGGCCCCTGGACAGGTCATCAGCCAAGACATTTTCTTTTCCTTGAATTGTCTTATGTCCAGATTGTATTCTTTTAGAAAAAAAAAAAAAAGAGAGTTAACTCACCTGACATGGGGGGGTGGGGGGGGGGGGTGGGGGGGGGGGGTGGGGGGGGGGGGGGGGTGGGCTTTGATTTCTATTTTTCATCTTGTGGTTGAAAGTTCACCGATTGTGAAAAAAATCCGTGTAACACTAGAACTGGGTGTACTGTTGTACTCAAGTACACTTCAAAATTTTGCAATGACACAATAGAATGCAGGACATTCTTTCAATTGTTGAGTAGTTTTCTGATGTTTGTCAAATCTTAGAGTAATAAACATACAGGATGATTACATCATTTCATCTGACTGCATGAGAACTCCACCACAGCCTACATCACTGGCATCAACTGCCCCAACTTGGATTGTTTTTGAAAGTCTGGCGCAATCAAAACTGGAGTTACTCAAAATTAGACTTGATTTCCAAACGCTTTGGAATTGCTCTGACCAGACAAATTTTGCGTTCTTCCTTTCAGAAGGTGGTCAGCGGCGGTTTACACGCATTTCTGAGAAATTTGGACAGTATTTTCTGTAATAACCCCGACCATACTAAGAATCTCATGAGATCTCATTTTTGCTTTGTGGTCTGTGGGGAATCTCTCAATTGATTCAAAACTTTGCAGAGTGGATTAGCCTAATTTGCACTTGTCCTACAAACGATGCCCTAAGTATGTGACACTTGCATGGCAAAATTAACTTTTCCCCAGATTCAGAGTCAAACCTGACTGCGCTATTCTCAAATAAATGATGGAGCTGTCTCATGTGTTCTTCCCAGTTTCACTGACACAGGAGATCATGACATTATGACTTCACAATTTCTAGTCTCGCAAACTTACTCTGTTCCTAGTCTCTGAAATGTCCGGCGGCCATAATTTTTGAGACCAAAATGCCATTCTTTTGTATGGTATAGGCCACGGGCGACAATAAGGCTGAATGAAATTTCTTTGGCACGGTCAAGGTGAGGGGAAAATTGCCAATACCCCTTCAACAAATCAAATTTGCTAACAACTTTGGAATTTCCAACTCTCTCTAGCAATCATCAATCCGTGTGATCGGATATGAGTCGGTTTGGGAACAGACGTTGACTCTTCCCGAAAAATCTGTGACAAAATCGAATATGAACCATCAGGGTTGGGGAACCAGAATAAATGGGAACTCATTCACTATTGCTTGTTCTACTATGCCATTGTCTAACATGTATTTCACCTCATTCTGATATGTTTGCAACTTGATTGGATTCACCCTTAAGGATGTTGCTTTACAGGGTCGGAAAATCACCTTACATCACTATCAGGGGTTAGGACATGTGGTCTCACTTGGTGACATCAGAAAGATGTTTCTCCCACTCCTGATTAACTCTTTCAATTCCCTTGTTGACCTTTTGGGAGGTGGCCTAATTTCTTTTCTAAATTGGCAAGTATGTCAGAATTTTGCAATTTGACACCATAATCATTTCTGTGTGTGTACAGTGCGGTTTTGTTCAGTTGTTGTGACTCTGTGATCATCATTTGTTACACTCCATACTCTAACTCTGATGCATTACACCATGCAGGCCTTCCTTTATGTCATAGTTTTTCTATGTCATCCTATCTTTCATTATACCTCTTAGCATATTTTATGTGACATAACTTGTCCACTTTTACGTCTACTGGTGTTTTGATCAATAGTCAAGGTCTCCCACTGTGTTCTCAATCTCATATGGTCCAGAAGACTTGGCTTGCAAAGGATGCCTTGTATTGGAAAAAGTGCCAAAACTGTTGTCACCCGGCCTGAATACTTTGCCATGCACCTTGTCTACCATGTTTTCATTTTGTCTGGCTCTGTTTGAGATTTTGTTGGCACAACTTTCTGTGGCTCTTTGGACTAGTCTAGCCAAATTCACATCAGGATTTTCACACAACCACTTTTCTTCAGTAGTTTCAATGGTTACTTTGTGACCAAACACACCACCTCCAAATGGATCTGAATCTAATGATCTTGTAAAGCCTCCATGAGTTAGCGAATAACGGGAGATGAACTCCCTCATCCAATCCCTTCAAATCAAAACAATAGGTTTTGAATCATTGTTTTCAATGTTTGGTGGTGGGGCTGGTACCTCTCTAGGGCCCCATGGGATTATGGGGGTGGTATGCTGTGAAGAATCGTAATGGGAAATTCCCAACTGGTCCCTGACTTGTTGGAACAACCTGACATGAAAATTTGATCCTTGATCAGATGAATGATTTGGAAGGCCACTAGGGTTGAAAAAACTTTGTTAGAGCTTTCGCTATAATCTGTGCCCTAATATTTCTCAAGGGGTATAGCCTCGGGGAATCTTGTGGAAGCAAGCACATGATGGTCAGTAAATACTTGTTTTCCTGACTTGGTCTTTGGAAGTGGCCTACGCAATCTATTAACACCCTACTAAATGGTCATCAAATGGATGGTATTGGGTGCAAGGGAGCAGTAGGAGTTTTCTGATTAGGCTTGCCCACCATTTGACATGTGACAAGTCTACATACTCAGGACACATTCTGTTAGCGTGTAGGCCACCAAAAATGGCTCCTAATTCTGTATGTGTTTTACTCACACCTAAGTGTCATGCCATGGGACATCATGGGTATGCCTATCACTTCCCATAGTATACCTTTGGCAATCACAATTTGATGCACATACCCTTCCATTCCTCATCTAAAAGTGCATCGGGTGGCCGCCATTTTATCATGAGGACACCCATTTCCTTGTAGAAACATACAGGATATTTGCTCGGCGCCGGTGCGACAATGCCCTCTCACCTAATTTCCTAAGTGCGTGCTGGGTCGTTGTGCTGATAATTACCAGCTTGGCATGGCGTTAAAGGGTCTCCTTTACAGTCCCTAACTCTATCATGCTCAGGCTGGATTTTATTGGTTTACCAGCTTGTCACTTTGTTGTGATCAGGGACTGGATTTTCACTAACAGGGAATTTAGTCTCCCCTGAAGAGGGAAGAGGACCTCCAAATTCCTCTAATGTTGAGAGAAAAGATCCTCTAAAAAATTTTGGGACAAAGTCATCCCTCAACGCTTTCTATATGTAGTGAGTATTTGACTCATCACCTGCTCACTGTTTGCCTGTGAGGCTTTTGGGGTCATTGACCTAGTTATGCAATGCTGGGAAATGTCTCTATTCCTCATCAAATTATACAATGTACAGGGCACCCTGGGAAAAACTATGGGAATCTGGGCAGTACTTTTCCCCCTGCCAAAATCATTCCTAAAACATGGAGACCCCTTTTACTGGGAGTTTTGTCTAACACCCATGTGAAAGTTCCAGAAACCAAGTCTGATTTCAAATTCATTTTTGTGAAGAGGGAATAATACAATCAAGAACTACCCAGACATCAATGCCTAGTCTGGTGGACTAATAGCAAATGGAAGTGCATCTTCCAATATCTGGACTGCGCCGCCGCGCACGTGGTCCCGCATGATTATAAGGGTTTGGGATCTAAAACATCCACCTGAAAGGCAAAAATCCCTCCAAACAAAAGCTTACAGTCATCCCTTACTTTTCTGTGTCAATCCTTTTGTGGGATTTCTTGGTCTGAACAGAAGAATGGAACTTTTGACCTCACAAGTAACTGCACAACATATTGGTTTTGACTCACTTTTTGGCTCTCTCCATTCTGGGTGGATAGCCATGTATCTCCCAACACCTTGACTTTGCACTTTGTCCTGGCTTTTTACAGGGATGGCATGGTGAACTGTGATTTGGGTCCAATCCCATGCTTTTGATTAGCACCATTACTGTCTTTACTCCCATTGTCATGTGGGAACCTGACTGGGATTCCTCTCCTGGGAGTGCTACCCATGAGACGCTTGTTTAGACCCGACTTATGTTGTACTTGTTGACCGAGTAATATTTCTGGCTAGGCCTACTAGTATGACTTAATTTGTATGTCATGAATAATATCGGCCTTTACGGCTGCCTTCACGCACAACTTGTCAATTTTGGTTTCATCCAGATGGGTTATGATATCTGGATGTAGACAACTGTTGGAATTCTTCACTACACATCAAACGCCATAAGTTGACCAAAATTTTGCCCGACTTCTTCCGAGAGAAGCCAGCGATCAACATTTGTTCCTTAAACGGCAAATTAAACATGGGTTTGGTCATCCTTTTTCTGACAAGACTGAATTTTTGTCTTTATGCCTATGGTACAATTAATATGCTTTGAGCACTGCCGCTTAACCTCATCATTAATAACACATCTGTATAATGACATGGCCGAATATCTTTCTCGGGCTTTACCAATGAACACTGACTGTAGCAATTGGTCCAAGACACTCCTTGGGCATTTCAAGCTACTTAGCATTTTCTCAAAGGGTAAAAGAAGTATTTTCTATTCTTGTTTCCTGAAATTTGGAACCAGGAGAATATTTTCGAAGCATCAAAACCAGAGGGCGTGGAAGAGTGTCTGATGAGCTCGCCTGTAACCTGTAGACATCTAACTGAGAGCGTCAAGACTCTTTGTGTTATCTGCATTCTCCATTCCTTTTTCATTTCATTTTGCAAACTTTCCTTTCCAATTCTTTGTCTTTTCAAATTTGCAATTCATCTCTTTTTTGTCCATTCATTTGCATTTTTAGTTCCAATCTTTTCTTTTTGTTACCAATTGTAATTTTCCTTCTCTAAATTCAATTGCAATTTGTCTTTTTCCATGGCCATTGGGACATGCAAGTTCTTTTATTTGACGGCATCACTTGCGCCCTGTTCCAGACCTCTTCTATCATATCCAAAATATGAAGTATCCAAACATCTTCCTGGCAAAACTTTTCAATTCAAAACTATTTTTGATAACTGCTTTTCTTATAGCATATTTTGCCTCAAGTCCTCTAAAGCTTGGCTAGTTCATTAACTCAGGCTCGCAGCTCATCAAACTTCTCCCAAGTATTTGCCCTATGACACTCTGGATTCAAACTTCCATTGTGATTGTACTTACAACACAAATATACTAACTTGAACCAAACTACAATGGTAGGACCTGTAATACACACAAAATTTGTATGCAAAAAAACACTGTGCACCATGTTACAATAATTTTTCACACTTTTTAGGTGGTGTAAAATCTGAACAATAAAGACTCTATTTAATCTAAATTCCACTTCCCAATGAGAGCCCCCAATCTGTTATGACGTCTTGTAGGAGGTCTTCTAAGGTCAGAAATACCTTTCCAACAAATAATAAATGAGCCTTGTGCACAAGTTGATTTAATTTTATATAATATAACAGATTTAATGATTTGTAATGGTTCAAGAATTTGGATGTCAAAACAGTACAAAATCAAAATGACACAATTACACACAATTTATAGAACTGAACTTAATGTTCAAAAAGAGGAGTTGCAGTTTCAACGGCTGTGTCCTCACAGGAAGGACTCCAAAATGACAGCGCACAGGTTCATACAAAACTCAGGTTATAATTCCAAGGGAATCTTCTCAGTTACTGATGTATAATCTTGTCAAGCAGTTCAAGACGACGGGGGCTTTCCCTCGACGACAAAGGTCCACAATTTAAATCCAGGTTAATGATACACTGTTAACAATGCTTCATTAAAATACAGCGATTGCCTGCAAGCTGAAGAGCTGGGACTCACAACAGTTAAAACCACGTTTTCTTTACAGTCATTTGTACGTTTCGAGTCCCTTTTACAGTTAATTGCACGTTTTGAGTCCGGCTAAAAGTCAAAACGCCGTTATTTAAGATCATTTTACACAGTGTACCACCATCAGTCTGTGACTATTGTCCTCATATAGGACCCCACAAAAATGGAATCCCTTTTTGATCCAAAACTGCAGCTCTTTGGCTTAAAAAGACGACAGCAGCCATTTAGCTATCAACTCCGGCGGCACACCCCAAGAATATCAAGCACTGGCACTAGATCCCGCATCCACGAACTCCAATCTACCATCATTGTAGAGTAAACTAGCTATAATTATACTGTATAGCTCCAGAGACTCTAGTTTAGCTCTGATTTCAACTGCTGGCGGCTGAGACTAGCTTAAATCTCAAATATGTACTGACTTCCCAAAGATCCCAGTCTAAAAATAGATATTACATACAGAATCATGCATATACATACTGAATCACATCACTTTCCTATATAAACTCTATGGGGAAATTCCCTGATCACAATGTTTTGATCTCAAAACATAAACAAGTTTTCTAAGTTTAGCAGCATCCTTGGGGAATTCCACACTTCCCTATTGTGCATCTAAACAGGTGACACTTAGCAAACCAACTCTAGGCATTCCCTTTTTTCTTCTTTTATAGTAAACAAAGTGCTTTTACGTGAGAAATCTTTCTCAAATAAATTGCGAAAATAATTATTTTTAAACGTTTAATCAGAAAAATGAGGGCATATAACACTTAATAACTAAATACGGTACGTCGCATAATAGCAAGGCTCTGGGAAAGAGTTCCATGAGGGCACCTCCCTACGAATTGTGCAGCCTTGACGGAATATAGTATGGGGCGGTGTGTTGATGGTTTGAGATTGGTTGGCTTTTTTTTGCTACAATTGGAATGTTGGGTCTTAAAATGTAGAATTGGGTCCCAGGAATCCAAATAAAATTGTTACCATTTTTTTATCCCTTCCGTTTGGCGGCCATTCTTGGTTTTCAAAAGGGCTGCCATTTTCAACATATTTTGCCTATATCGGGACTTCTGAGCAACATAGAAGGGTTCTTCAATTGGTGGCAAATACCAATGTTGTTGATATCAAGGGACACAAATATTCATATTCAGAAAGTTGCCAGATTGTTTCCTTCAGGAGGACATCTTGGAATTTCAAAATGGCCGCATTTTAAACAGAGTTTGCTCTCTATCACACTTTGCTCAACATAGGAGGCTCAAGTTGGTTCAAACCCATGTTTGTGATTTCAGTGAATGCAAATTCTACATCAAAAAATCACAGATGGTTTCCTCTTGGCGGCCATCTGGAATTTGACAAATGGGCCACATTTTTAACATATACTTCGCCAATACCTGGAATTCGGAGCCAACATGGAAAGCTCCAATTTGGTGCAATTACCATGGTTGTGATGTCAAGGAACAACATATATTACATCCAGAAAGTGCCAAATTGTTTACTTTTGGCCGGCCATCTTGAATTCAAAATGGCTGCCTTTTTAACGTATATTCGCTCAATATCACTTTTTTTTTCCTGGACTTATGGCACCAAGAAGCTCCATTTCGTGGCAATGCCAATGTTTGTGATGTTAAGGGAAAATTATATATTGCATCCAGAGAGTCACAGATGGTTTCCTTCTGCAGCATCTTTAATTCAAAATGCCACTATTTTTTTTAAATATACTTCGCCCAATATTCTGGCTTAGAAGCAATATCTCAAAGATCCTTCCTCATCAGATATACCTCATAATGCACATGCATACACTGAAAATCATGGAAATCCTAGGAGAGCCATAGCTCTGGTGTTTTAATAAGTTTGATGAGGTTTCAATGTTATTGATGTCAGTGTTCCAGTGCAATAGTCAAGTATTAAACCAATATCCATCTATATAGCGGCAACAGCATGTTTGCGCCAAATGTCCCTGTCGTCATTAAGTGGGGATGGAGATGGGTCTGGTGCATGTCTCGAGCAATCACATCTGTTTGGGCATGGTAACCTCCAACCCATGTCCAGAGACTACTTCTTCATCACACGATAACAGGACCGGCAAATCGTGCTTGACGGTGCGGCAACAGAAGATGAGATTAGTGGGATATCTCCACATATCTGTGATTTAGTCATGTGCTCACGACCCAGTATGTTTTTGCACCTAATAAGAATGTGTGCATCCAGTATTATCTGTAGCTCTTTCTCATTGTCCGGGTTCTCAGATCCATAAACAGGATGCTCTCTACACAGACTCTAAAGACACTTCAGCTTGGGAATTGGAGGATACCAGATTGACATAGGTGGTATAGTTATTGCAGGCATTCCAAGCTTTGCATTCGCGTGACACGAAGCCTTCTTGCTGTCGGCAACATAGGACCCCAGTACTGAAGTCCTGACCTCTTTGTTTGGGGGGACCGTCTGTAGTTGCAGATAGAGTTGCTGCTTACTCCTCATTGATGGTTCATATATTCTGGTCTTCTTGGAATTTAGATGTAGGCCGACTTTGTATGCAGCATCTCAAGTAATGTTAGTAGATCTTGTGCACAACATATCAGATAAGCTGTTAGAGCTATTATAATCATCTGCATTATCAAGGTATGTAAGATGCTGGCCTGTGGTGAGGTATCGAACGCTTGGGTTTGAATTGGTGATGAGTCTGGTCATTTCATGATGGCAAGGGTTTCCTGAGGATTGTTAATCAAATCAAAAAGAGAGATAGGGGGCAAGAGTATCTCCTTGGAGGATTCCAGTAGTTGTAGGAAATCTTTGTGGCCTATCATGGTCTGCACAAGCTAGATGGTGTTATCAACATGATGGCAATTGACTTGACAGTCTCGTTGGGACACAATCATAGGTGGTAAGAATATTCAGCATGACATCTCTGTACACACTGTCAAAGCATGGAAAAGTTACAAACACAATTGGAAACTAATTTTCTCTTGGAATTCTCAACTCTCTATGATCTTTCTGAGGCAAGTAGTATATGGTGTAATGTTGATCTGCCTTACGAAAAACCATTCTGGTTTGCGTATGAGAATGGGATCTATGCGAGAAAAGATTATGTTGGCGCATTGAATTGTAGATTAGAGGCCACGTGGTAGCAGGTGTCCTTTGTAGGTTGGGGTTTGTTGGACGGTCATCTTTCTTTGTAGAGGAGTAATGAACGATATAATATAATTAAGCAGCTGGTTTGTTTCCCATGTAGAGTCGTTACAAATTCAACAGTTGATCATGAACAAGTGGATTCTTCCAGATAACTGCAGGAATGTTGTAGGGACCAAGGGCCGTCGTGGTGTTGTTTCAGTTTCTTAAGGCAGATCAGAAGCTCCTTTATGGTGAAAGGTCCAGTCTGGAGTAAAAGGCATTCTGCTATCGGCGTGTGTTTGAAGAAGGTTATTCAAGTTGGTTTTAGTGTTATTCTGAAATGGTTAGGCAAGTAGAGAACTAATGTGCTGAATGAACCATGTGTCGAGACCTTTCAGTGTTTAACCTTTGATCCACATTCTTATAGGTGGAGTAGCTTTCTTATCAACAGCTCCCAGGCAGCAGCATTACTGATTTGAGTGTGGGTTGTCAAGTGCTTCAGCCATTTGACCTTAACATGCTCCTCAAGCAACAACGGTGTAACGCTTCAAGGTTCTGCTTGGAGCTTCTGGTGGATTTAGTGCGGTGCTTCTTGGTGCAGACTTCAGTTTTCTCTGGCTTTGATTCCTTTGTCATTGAGGCAAAGGGCCAGTAGTCTTCTTCTTCTTCCTAGGTAGGCATCTCAGTGCAATTCGTGTTAGCTGAAGTGACGGTTCATAATTATTAATACTGGGGTTCTATATTCAAGCTCGTCAACAAGAGTGCTGAACCTGTTAATCTGTTATGTATGTCTGCTGTAATGGTCGCAGAAAGCTTTGTATCTCCAACTACCTTTCTCCAGTCAATGTTTTCATGGGATATCGGGGAGGGGGTTTACTTTGACGGCAACCCTTCCTGCTCCTGCAAGAGGACAATCTATGATTGAGTAACAGCCTTCAACAGGTTGTAGGCTCTTGCGTATTATGCTGTTAATCAATGACAGAGTGTTAGTCAAGATGGACAAGGTTCTCCATTTGGGCAACGGTAGGTCTGTGTCCACAGTCTACTTGCTTGATTTTGGTTTTGTTACCCAGGGGAAACAAAGGCTAAAAACTTCATGGATTCCATCACGCACATCCCACCTCTGCTTGGATCCGCTCTGCACGCGAACAGGCGGTCCCTAGGCCTACTCTACCACCGCAATCTCCAGGGATGCACAGAAGATTATGGGCTGGAAGTGCACCGGTGGCAGTGGAAAGTCCATGGTAAAAGCAAGAGACAGTTTCATATGGTTGATAGCAGCAAATGACTGTGTTTCAGGATTACCCATCAGTGTAAGCATCAGGATGCGCTCATTACAGGTGGGACAAGGTTGGAACGTGACTTGAGAGCTTTTGGTGAGGAAAAGAAAAGAAACCGCACACCTCCTGTAGCTGCTTTTCGTTTGTTCTTCCATGCAGAGTCTGTAATAAGTGCATTAAGCAAGGATGTTCTCCTGTAGTAGTGGCTCGCTGTGCACAATGCGGTGTTCTTGCATGCAGATGGCTCAATATCATCCAGTTGTGATTCATATATCAGTTCTTCTTTCTGAATGTTGTGATAGGTCGACGTGGATGTGCTGATGCTGAAAGCAGCATTACGTTTAACAAAGGTGTCCAGTATCTTTTTGTAAATATCAGGTTGGACCTTCCAGTATCGCGCTTTAGGACCAACCCATCATCCGAATTGTTAGAGACCAATGTTGACTCAGCAGGCACAGACTTTAAATCAGCGGCTTTAACCCTGGTGCTACATTGTAAACAATTCAGCATGTCAATTAGGCTAAAAAGTAGATGGGATTCGCCGGTCTCCAGCACCCTTTTTGGTTGGGGATGTCCCTTAGCTTTTGTCTTCACGGTGACACTAGGCAGTGCCACAACATCAAGATCAATAACATCACAATCATGGGCTATTACCACCAAATGGAGCCTTTTATTTTGATCAGAAGTCCATGTATGGCGAAGTATAAGTATATATTAAAAAATGGCGACCATTTTTGCAATTTAAGATGGGCCCCCTGAAATGAAACAAGCTACGACTTTTTGATGTAATAAAGTGTTCCATTGCGCATCACAAACAGGGTATTGCACAATGGAGCTTTTATGTTGCTCAAATCTAGATATGGGGCGAAGTATATATTAAAAAATGGCGGGCCATTTTTGAAATTCAAGATGGCCCCGGAAGGAAACAATTGTGACTTGTCGGATGTAATTTGTGTTCTTGAAATCAACACCAGGGTATTGCCCGCCACTGAGCATTTATATTGCTCGAAAGTCCAGATAGAGCTAAAATATGTTGAAATGGCGGCCATTTTGAATAAGATGTCCGCGAAGGAGGAAAAAAACTGCGAATTTATGAATGTGATATTTGTGTTCATTGACATCAAACAAACAGGGGTATTGCCACACTTGAACTTCTATGTTTGTCAGAAGTCCCAGATCTAGGGAAAAAATAGGTCTGAAAATGGCAGCCATTTTGAATCAAAGATGGCCGCCAAACAGAAGGGATAAAAAATGGTAACACATTTGCTTTGGATTCCTGGGACCATATCTACATTTTAGACCAAAAATTCCAAGTGTAGCAAAAAAGCCAACAAATGACACACTGTCCATACTTAAACCACAGATATGGTTTTGCAGATTTGCAAGGAAACTCTTGCCGGGCTTTGACAGTGCCGTTTTGCTAGTTTCCAATCATCGTATTTTTTCTCATTCATTAGGACCGGAATCTCGGAAACTCAGGTGTCACAGTGCATCAACGGGGATTGCGGTTCACCTCTGTTGCAAGAGAAAGCGGTGCTGTCAAATTGCCGCACGGCCCGGGGAGCACGCATTCTTGCAAGCGCTGTTCTCAGAAGAGATGTGATTCAAGTGAATATCAAAGGTTATTGAGTGTCAAATAAAATCAGATCAGGAAGTGTTTTATACCTGATATCAAAGCATGGGATAAGAAAAGAGCTACGCCTCTATGATGAAATTAAGGAGATAAGACTGAGACGCCCTATTTCAAATGGCTCCGGGGGCCCATGATGCACACACTATTGGGAAACGGTTGGACTCCCTTTATTGGCTTAGTCAATGGTAATAGTGTTCAACAAATATATACCACTGAACGATACACCATCTCACAGTTTGTACCAGACTTGTTTGTTTGGGTACGGATCATGGGGACGGGTATGGTTACGGTCAAAGACATGGGTATGGGGTCCGGGTCCGGGTCCGAGACCGTGGGTACGGGTACGGGTCAGAGACCATGGGTCCGGGTATGAGGTCAAGGGTCCAAACTGTGACAAAGTCATGAGTATGGGTACGGGTACGGGTCAAGTCCAGGCCCAGGGGTACGGGGTATGTAAGGGTTCCCTCCCCGCTTACGACAAAACCCTTGGGTACGGGTTACGGGTACAGTGCCATGTGTATGGGTACGAGTCTTTGGGTACGGGACAGACCTCTTTGAGTATTATACCTGGTACAGATAAGTGCAAGAGTTCCCAAAACTTAAAGACACTATCAGTGATCCACTGAAAGAGTCAATAGGATTTGAAAAGTTGTTTGACAGTTTAATGTAAGTGTCCCCTATGGGTAAAGTTCATTTCAATATTGGGGGAGAGTTACAGTGCAAATTAATGTGAAAACACTAGGCATACGTGGTGCTAGTACTGCATAGTTGCACACATATAATATCCATTGGTGTATCTGTATAATTATGTGACACACAAAACTGTAGATAGATGAAAATAGTGTTGGGATGTATAAAATTAAAGGTGCAGCTGCCAAGCAAGAGATACATATTTTGATTTTGGGTTATTTGGCTACAGAAATGTAGTATCAAAGGTGTGTGAAAAGGGAAAACAAAAAGGTAAAGGTAAATTAGAGTTTTACTTAGATTATTTAATATAAAACATTTCTATTTGCTTCAAAGACAAAATTGAAATTCCATTTTTGTACCAAAGAACTAATTCCTCGAATTAGTCCTTCCAGATGGGGAGCTTAACATTCAGTGCAAAACTATTTTTTTAGGGACACCCGATGTGTAAAATCCATTGTTGCAACTGTAACATTCCATCAAGTAAAAACAAAAATTAATCCATTATATCCATTAAACAAGAATCCCTGTAAAAATACCTGGTCCTCGTGAACGTCAAAGTGATGACCAAAACATTCGTGTTGACTCGAGTTGTTATTGCTGAATGTAATATGATGGATTTAATGAACGTAATAATAAAATTAGAAAAAAAGTTACAAAATGAATATTTGTTTCATTCGTGGTGTTACTTATATTGAGTTGGCAACACTGCGCATATGATGGTCACAACACCGTAATTGTACAATCAGGGATGGTCATCACTTGACGTCACCATTTGCCTGCGATGTGGATCTGTCGGAATAGTCGTTTTCGAGTAAGATATTGGGCGGGAAATTTAAAAGGGCAAAATACTCAACAAATGTGGACCATTTTCAACTTCAACTTTTTTGATTTATATGTAATCTACGCTACTTACGCTTTCCATCCATACCAAATTTTTCCCAAATATTTCAGGAATCAGGAATCTTTCCTGTAACAGTTGCGGTCCGGGTTTCAGATGATTTACCACGGACGATCTCTATAAACTGGGATAGGCTGCCTCATTAAAGGCCTCTAGTGATCTACCCGAAAGAGTTAATATTTGAAATTTGCTAGACGAGGACTAGGTAAAAGTGAAGGCAGTCACGTAGAATTCTCAAGGGATCTTTTTCCAGATGAAACATACCGCGAAAAGCATTCTACAGAAAAAAACTGAAGAAGAAGAAAAAGCAGTGTTCAAAAAATTGGCATACCCATTTACAGGTAGGTTGCAGTCCGGATATACGGCAGTAATGACTGAATTTTGCTTCACATACTCTGCCAAACAGGTGTATTCGGAAAATGTCTTTTTTTAATGCCTACCAATATGTCTGACGCTTTTCAGTTCTCCAATTTGCCGTCATGACTTGGTTAGGATACTAGGAGTGGCTTGGCCCAGATGTATTATCTAAGGAGATGCCCGTAAAGTAGATTACTTGTCGGACCATTTTGAGGGCGATGAAAGTTACGGCGGTCCGGAAGTACGTTTCACGGTGTATGTATCGTCTGGGTCACAGCGCGAGAGATATTATCTAAATGGTACTGCGCGAGAGATTTTAACGTTATCAGTCCGCATAGAGAATTGGTGCAAATGAAACTAAATATCAAATATCTCCGGAAAACGTAGGGGTTCTATGGATGTTTTTGCATCAGAGGGTTGTTACTATGTTTTGTTTGAAGAATGCCATCGTTATTGGGTCTGACCTAAGAACGGGTGCCTCGCAGACACGGAAAGGCTAACATGCAATCGCTACGGTCTCATCCATTTTTCCACAAGCCTTTCGATATTTTCCAGTCTTGAGAATTTTCCAACAACTGGTTTCACTTTACGTAACTTTTTTTCAATCTTAGGAAAGAAGGAATTACGTACTACCGTACCCACTGACCTCTATAATACATGGATAGCAGGTGGCGATCGAAAGTGAATTGAAACATTTTGACCGGCATATTAAGAAGGGCAAAAAGCCGTCGTTACTGCACACTTCAATGGCACTGTATTACTGGCACTTACTTCGATTCTTTTCCGTCTTGAGGAATTTTTCAAAACACTGGTTTCAATTTATAGGAACTTTTTTTTCAATTTGAAACAGGATTAGTACTTTACCGGACCCATGACTATATAATACATGGTAGCGGGTTGGGATCGAAAAGTGACACTTTGACCAGAATATTAGAAGGGAAAAAACCGTCGTTACTGCACTACTTTCAATGGCACTTGTACGTTAAATTTGCAATTTACTCAAAATATGGGAAAATAAAATACCTGCCGGACTATGATTACTTTCACACCGGTCTGAATGCTTTTGAATTGTGTAAAAAACGTGCTAGATACACTCTAAATTTTTGCAGAGATGTCAATCCCTTTGTTTTTCCGTAGCAGAATCTAATAATAATAATAATAATAACGGAGCATTTATATGGCGCTCTACAAAGCACACAGCGCCTCACAATTATTATTACGCCGCCTTCAAGAAATCGTCACGATCATTTCGCTTCATTTAGGTGGCTGCTCGAAGACATGCCTTACAAGCGCACAAACCTATCAGCCGTTAGATCGTAATATTCCCCATAGCAGCTACCCAGATCTCCTGAACTCTTGCTGTTTTTACTGTTTTTTACAGAATGTGAACATCCATATTGTTTTTAAAATTTGTGGAAGTGATTTCAATAAGGGTCCATTTCATTATTTCTGAATATTTTTTAAAGGATTCTTTAGAACCACTTTAAAGTGACAGGAGGAGATTTTTTAGGATATGAATTTCTCTCAAATTTCACTGGATCGGTTGTAGACCACCTACCGAGAACGTTGGAAGGTTTATTGGACAAACAGGTGTAAAAGAAAACCGCAAACCTTGTTTTGAACTGAGGCTATCGTAATCGTTCCCCATATAAAACCATGCTTTGACTTTCTGTCGTACACGACAGAAACTACTAAATCATCATCTTATTACATAAAGACGGCGTATTCGGCTTATTCACTTCATGTGTGATCTAATACATTGGTAAGCATTCCAAATATGTAAAAAACCTAGGTTCGAGAAAAATTGGGGGCGCTTCATTCTGGAAATCTCCTCATGTCTCTTTAAAGACACTATCAGTGATTTACTCGAAAGAGTCAAAATATTTGAAATCTTTAGGAATAGCTTAAAAGTGAAGGATAAGTCTGTAGAATTCTCATAAGCTACCTTTTCCAACTGAAAATTTGACCAAAAGGGAGAAAACGGAGATGTTCAAAGATATGAATCTCCATGTTGTAGGAAGTGTCTGTACGGAGAGTTATGACTAAAGTATCCAATTTTGTCCTTTAGGTTGTTTTTGGTCTTATCCTTTGCAGGGTTGTTAGAATACCAGTACTTGTTGGTGACATGCAAAAAATCTGATTTTTGATGATTTTTTTTTTAATTTTCTGGTTTAGCAAATCACTGATAGTGCCCTTAATGTAAGGGACAATATCATTCTAAGCCGAACTGTTATTGGTAAAATCTCCCATGTAGATATTTTAGGATCCGGTAACTATACAGTGTGAGTCAAAATGATTGTTCCCCGATGAATAAAAAAAAATATTAAAAATATTTGTAATCTTTTTAGAATATTATTATATACTTTATATTAACAAATAATTACTTCTTAATCACCATGTAAAAAAAAAAATCCCGAGATTCATGCATTTTATTTTCAAGTTATGGCCTCATTTTTAGAGGGCTCCCGAAATGCCGCGTGTACAAATTTAGTACAGTAAACCATAGAAGATGAGTAAACATGTTAACAATGTAATTCACAAATCAGGGTCCAGAAAAACGAGATAGGCAAAGAACTTTCTTGCTTGCGCTTGCTGCATTTATTCACCACAGTGAAGCACTAAATTATTAATATTTATCATGAAAGAAAATTGTTCCAAAAAAACTTTGATCGTTAGCCAATTAAGGTGTATCACTTAAATTGAAACCTGGTTTTGGTGAGTATTTTTCAATATGTTTTTGTTTTGCCTTAGTTAATAGTTCATCCCAAACCTTGAAGAATTCTAAACAGTCAAAATATAATTGCACTCGTTGTTGCATTAATCCTAATTTAATAACTAGTCTGTGTTAAAAGTCGTGTCCACACGTGTAGTTATTACCGGTATTAACTAAGTCCGATGGAATTAAAAAAAAATCCACTAATTCCCCTCACGCCTATTGTACACTATTGTAATCGTCTCCACATGCGGTCGGACATAAGTCACTTAATACCGGACTTAAATTGATCGGTTTTGTGTTGGATCTAGATGATGTGACATTTGTTAGTTTTTGCGCCTCTGCTGGTGTAATAGGAGAAGTCTGAAAAAAAACTGGCAGGCAGAAGCCCGTATACTTTGCATGGGGAATTTTGTTTTGCTTTAACTTTTGTTTCAAATCAAAATAACACCAACTTCTTATTAAGCATACTTGCTATTGCTCCAGCTGCAATTGTGACGATTTAGATCAAGAAAGAAAGGTTCTGTCAGTAATTATGACAGATTATGTGGTTTGTCATTGATGAAATACTGTAAGATTTTGCTGTTTTTTCTTTTACCAGAACACAACAGAGGGCGTCTGAATGTCAACATGTGACATCACAGGTCACATCATTATAAAATTTCCCGTGTGGATGCGGCGCGGATGTAATCTATCGGAAAAAACTAGGCTTAAGTCCGACTATTTTAATGCCGAAGAAGAACAGGGTTAAGTCCGGTCGTTACTTTAATACCGGTATGTAAGTAGTGTGTGGACGGCTCTATCGGAATTTTAAACGGTGGCATTTGAGTCTTTTCGAGGTAAGACGAAAAGCAGCGGCGTTAGTGGGTGGGCGACGGTGTTTCCTCAGGCACCCTTGGAAAGAAATGGGGAGAAATTTGAAGGCAAGGGAGAAAAAAGGGAAAAGGAAAAAAGGAGGAAAGAGTAAAAAGAAGAAGGGGACGAGCCATGGAGAAGCCGGTGTTTTATGTTATGATTACAGAAGGCAGAGGCTGGACACCGTCTCATTTGAACTCGAAAAAATAAGGGTCTAGCCGGCGAGCGAAGCGAGTACATTAAAACGTTTACCAAATCTAATTATTGTTTCCAAAATCTGGAACCGCCCATGATTCTGGGGAAAAATTAATTTTTTACCGTCAACTGCAAGGAAGAAATCTACAGGTCCTTGACTAGAGGTCTAGTAGCGTTTAAGCCCTGATGGAAAGCAAGCTCAGATTTCTGCATGTTGAAGTACAGCCAAAACAGGCTTCTTCTCACCTCGTCCTTTTCGAAGCATGTCAAGCCTGATCGGTTAAGTGTTAGCATCAAGTGAAGATTAATTTCAGATGTTTGGTGAAATCACTTTAAGGATTATCCTAATATGTCTCAGTTACTTGGGCATGATTTAAAAATTACAAGGGGTTGTCGAGACCTTTTGGATCAGGACATTGTCCGGAGTGTAAAAAACAAACATCACAGCTGGAACCTTTTGCACTATAATTACTTAGTGTTTTTTACTTTCACATTTTCTAAGGTTTGTTTAATATTATATAGCTTGAACATTATTCTAGGAAACCCAAAAAACTGTAGAAATATTTCTCAGAACTAGTTATGTCACACGGTTGTTAGCATTTTGGTGCAACAATTGTTCCCATACTGATGACAAAAAGAATGTACCAAATGTTTATCTTAGCAGGTCAGAAATTAGAAAAAACCACGCTGAACAATCGTTGACCTGTAATAAGTGTAAGGAAAATTTAAACAATTAAATGTAGCTTCACCAAAATTTGAAATGGAAAAACATGACAGACGGCTTTTCTCACGGAACGGACAGTACTTTTGTATTGGTTGTACAGAGAAAGATCATTTTCACCAAATGAATGATTTTGCCATTAATTACCATTTAATGGTAATTGTGAGAGTTTTTCAAAGGATGTTGTTTTAGGTTCTGTGCATGAATAAAAAAGATTTTTCGAGAAGTAACGATGTTTTCAAATTTTTCATATTTCAAGTATTTAACTTCTTTGTATGAAGAAAGTTTATATTAATCGATCGCCAGTTGCCATAGACCACTTACGGTCAGCTTCGTACCGGTAATAAGTTATCGGACTTAAAGTGATGTCGGATCTAAGCGCTAATACGTTTAGATGCGCGTACACACGACCAAATTTAAGTCCGTTAGTAATACCGACAGGATATAAATCCGATCAGTGCGCGTTCACACGGCAACTTTAAGTTCGACGTTAATACCGACCAGAGTTAAAACCGGTATTAAGTGAATTAGTCCGACCGTGTGGACACGACTATAGTAATTGGGGCATTTATTACCCTTTTATCCCAAAGTTAGAGTGTGTAAAACCACACATTTAAGGTATTCCACTTGAAAATTTGCGCTTCAAATTACAAATGCAATAGAATTTTACAAAGGCCAATATGAGGGCCTTTATTTAAATGAGTGCAGAATGATTGCCTGAAACCAAAATGACAAAATTCGTAAATTCCTGTGAAAGCTATTTAAATGTACTACTTTGATGTATTTTTACAATTTAGGAGCTACCTGGCACAGTTTGACAAGAAAAAAAACAGGATATTTGGGGTGGTAACAATCATTGACTCACACTGTACAGTGCACCAAAGTATCTAGCATGTTTTTCGATCAGATTTTGCCCAAGCGATAATTTTTGAAATTGCCGTAACATTTTGTTCGCACGGTCAGCTCTTTCATAAACACCTCGCTGCAATAATCGTGCAAAAATTGAACGGGATAGAAAAGACCCGAAAAAGTAACCTCCTTAACCAAAGTGGATCAAAAGATACCTCAAAAGTTGCATTTGATTGAAGTTTTCAATGCCGGTGTCATATACGACAGTGTCCGTGTGACTGAGTGTCCTACCACCGATATATCTATTGTGTTCTCATCATGTCCATTGTTAAGTGCTGTATGCATCATTTGTTTCAGCACGCGTACCCAAATGGTCTTCGTCTACAAGGGTCCACGGTTTTTCCGTAATTTGCTAGGGTAGCTAGGACACTATCTTCATGGGGGACACTCAGTTTCGTTCACCGGGATTGCAGTGTATGACTGCAAGTAGGTGTTCCTCGTTCATTCAGTCGGAATCCTCTTTACACCACTGGATTTCTTCCGTTGTACACACACTCGACCATGAAAATTACACAAGAGGGCAAAGTTGGTGTTCTATCCCAGCCATTTTGCACGAATGTTTACAAGCGAGGGATAACATGAAGGAGTAGACCCGGGGGGTCTTGGATTTTGGACGGGAACCCATGCTCGTTACAAAAAAAAGGGGACTAGCCTGCAAATGCGGGACTACCGCTTAGGGGTATCAAAATTCAACAATAATCAAGTTCTAGTACCGCTAGGGGGTATCAATGCAGTTGTGATTGTGGATGGTTCAATGATTACAAATAGGAAAACAATTAACCTAACATATCAGAAAATTACCCTGAGTGTGTATTTTTTCTTGGAGTAGCACAAGTGTAATTTTCTTGTATATTGGATATTTTAAAGGGGTATAATTTCTGTATTCACGTATTTAGAACAGTCCGCAAGGGCTATAATTTCACTGCAAATGGTCACGTTGGGTTTTATTTTCACTGTAAATCGCACAAAAGATGGTCCGTTAGGGGATATTTTTACTAAAAATTGGTTCCCGGAGGGGTCCACTTTCAGAACCCCTTGGAACGAGCATGGGTGCCCAACAAACCCTTGAGAACACCCCCCCTGGAGTAAGACCGTGCCAAACAAAAATGTGGCTCTATTTCGGAAAAACTTGCAAAATGATCGACTTTGATTTAATACTGATCGAAAAAACATTAAAAACATCCGAGATACTTTTGTTTTATGGCACACTGTATAAATGGGAAAACGATTGAGCAATTGGCCATGTGATTTATGTTTATTCTAATCTGAGTCAGATTTATCAAAACCATGTTTGAGTGCAATCCGCAAACAAATGACCAGACCAAGCGTTCACTGGGCAAAACAAATACTTGATTTTACAAATACGTATACTCTACCAATATATTTCTTAATGGTGGGCAGTTTCGTAAATAGCGCGTACGTGGAAATCTCCGGCCTCGATAAGATTGGGCACATTTGTGACCGTATTTGTTTTCTGCCATTTGAATGAATCATATCCTAAGTGGCGGAAGTTAACTTGAAATTACCAATCAAAAAAAAAACAAATATTGAATCCATTTTATGTTTATCCATGCCTAATCAAAATGTTATTGTCTACTTTAGGAATTGTCTTACTCAACAATGCTCAACACGATTTTCGCCGGTCAATGTTTTAATGGCCTAACGTACCGATGTTACAATTTAGGAGCTACCTTGCACAGGTGACAAGAAAAAAAAAGGATATTTGGGTAACAATCATTTTGCCACACGTACAGTTGCCAACAAAAGTATCTCGTCCATGTTTTCGATCAGTATTTTTGCAAATCGATAATTTTTGAATTTTCCGGAACATTTTGTTGTCACGGTCTCCTCTTTATATAACACCTCGCTGCAACTAATCTGCAAAAATGCCCGGATAGAACGCCGAAAAAACGTAAACCTCCTTAACCAAAATTTGGAGAAGGCTACTAAAAAGTTGCATTTGATGCGGAAGTTTTCAATGCCGGTGTCATATACTACAGTGTCCGTGGAACGAGTGTTCCTACACCCGATTGTCTATTGTGTTCTCATCAGTCCATTGAGTCGCTTGTATGCATCATTTGTTTAAGCACTCTACCCAATGGGTCTTCGTCTACAAGGTCCCGGTTTATTCCGTACATGGTGCTATGGTAGCTAGGACACTCTCTCTGTGGGTGACACTCAGTTTCTTTACGACCTGGCTTGCAGTGTTACGGTAATGCAAGTAGGTGTTCTCGTTCATTCAGTAGGAAAATCCTATCACAGGATTCTTCCGTTGGTACCACACACACTGACCATTGAAAATTCCACAAGAGGGAACTTTGGGTGGTTCTATCCCAGCCATTTTGCACGAATGTTTACAAGAGAGGTATAACATGAAGGAGTAAGACCACGGGGGTTCTTGGATTTTGGCCGGGTACCCAGCTCGTTCCAAAAAAAAAAGAGGGACTAGCTGCAAAATGCGGGACTACGCTAGGGGTATCAAATTCACAATTAATCAGTTCTAGTTCACGCTAGGGTCTATCAAAATTCAGTTGTGATTGTGATGTGACTGGTTCAATGATCCAAATAGGAAAAAAATAACCTAAAATATCAGCAAAATAACCCTGAGGGTGTATTTTTTCTTGTAGTAGCCACAAAGGGTAATTTTTTTGATATGGATATTTTAAAGGTATATCTTTTATTCCGTATTGGAACAGGTCCGCAAGTGGTATAATTCACTGCAAATTGGTCCCGTTCGGGGTCTATTTTCACTGTTAAAACTCGCCAAAGTGGTCGTTAGGGGTCTATTTTTCCTAAAAATTGGTCACGTTAGGGGTCACTTTCAGAACCCTGGAAAAGAGCATGGGTGGCCCACCAAAACCCATGAGAAGAAACCGCCCCGGGAGTAGTAGGAGTAAGACCGTGCCAACAATATGTCGGCTCTATTTCGGAAACTTTCAAAATGATCGGACTTTGATTTAATACTGACGAACAACATGCGAGATATGTTTTGGCCAAACTGTATAATGAATAACGATTGAGCAATTTGCCCATGTTATTTATTTTTTTTTATTCTAAATGAGTTAGATTATTAACAAAGGTTTGAGTGCATGCAGACCGCAACCGAATGACCAAGCGTGGGCAAACAAATACTTGATTTTTACAAATACTATACTCTTACCAATAGTGATTTCTTAATGGTGGTCAGTTCGTAATATAGCGCGTTAAGTGAAATCTCCGCCTACGATAACGATTGGGAACATTTGTGACCGTATTTGTTTTCTGCCATTTGAATGAATCAACCTAAGTGCGAAAGTTTAACTTGAAAATTACCCAATCAAAAAAAACAACTTTTGAATCCCCATTTTTAGTTTATCCAGCCAAAATCAAATTGTTATTGTTACTTTCGGATTGTCTATACCATCAAAAAATTTGCTCACACTGTTTTCGCCGTCAATGTTTAATGGCTAACGTACCGACTGTTAGAGTTAAGAAGCTCTTGAGATAAACCTAAATATCTTAGCAAATTTTTCAGCAATGTGAGACCGCTAAATAAGTCAAAAGGTATTATCTTGTTGGTTTCCGTGTTGCCCGGATCTGGGTAGCCAATGGAAGGCGCATTTGTAGCTTTCCGAATTCAATATAGAGGTACTGTTTTGTTATCAAGAAACGAGACTGAACGCAGAGACGTTATAAACGTCTCTGACTGAACGGGAGTATATATGATCCCGTTTGTCCAGGCCACTTAATCCTGCCCGCTGACGGTACGAACATTCCCATGATCCCTTGATTCCGTTGAAAATTGCTTAGTCCCTCACAGTCCCTCACGGAATCTCCTTTTTTTGTCCCGGTGTAAAAGGAGCCGGGGCTAATATTGCGTGAAGAGTCAATTGAATTGAATGCCTATTCTTTGCCGTTGTAGGTGGACTGTGATTCCGGCGGAGTATGAAACTTTTACACTAAAATTATTCAGGGAAATATCTTGTGTATTTGATTTTGCACGCCCGCGATCATCACGAAAGTCTGTTGTCTATCGTAGGCTTTGCTGCGGGTACACCTCAGAACACTAAAGTTTCGATTCTTGAACTAAAACATGGTAATAATAATACCAGGTATTTAGGTACGCCATTCGCCGAAGCGTCATGGCGTTTACAATTATTATTACGCTATCACTAGGAAATCATCAGAATCATTTCGCTTCAACTAGGGCGCGACCGGCACTTAGATTGTAACATTCCCCTGACAGCTCCCCATTTCACTCCTAGGTAGAGAGTGGCAAGTCAGGTAAAGTGCCTTGCCCAAGTGCACAACACGTTGGTCTCAGCGGGACTCGAACCCACAACCTTCAGATCATGAGTCGGTCGTTCTGTCCACTGGACCACACATGGTATATTGATGAAGTTTCTTAATGGGTGAAGACGAGGTTAGAGTGTAAAACGGTGAATCAAACCTTGTTGTTGACGAAGATCTCGATATCGAACAATGTAAGAAATTCAAAGAACTGTTTAACGTATCCAAGTGTAGCTCAGAAATCTCTGAATGTGAAGATAAGGAGCTTTTCCGAAATATCCATAAGCTGTATTCCTGAATAGTACACAAACAACTCTACCTGACCACGTTACCACTTTTGTGCGGAAACACTGAAAACAACCGTTTCTTTTCTCCCATGGAAAAAGCAATAGCTGACAAGCTGGATGTTAAAACGGAGATGCGCTCGAAGCTTTACTTAGTTGGAGCCAGTGACAGAAGCTTGTGCTTGAAACTCGGTCAAGCAATCATCTTCATCAAAGGGCGACCTTGTTCCTATACCTACAGCACTATTGAAATCTTGTTTAGATGTCTTGATACATTACGCGTTTACGTTACATCACCAAAATATAAACAGATCTCTAAGTTCGTGATTGCTAATGATCTGAAGAATTATCAGCACATTGATCTCCGAAATTCTTTAGAAGGTGATTTCTTCCCAACTGAAAGTCTACTTGCATGACAATAGTCCTTTCTCTTATATGCAGTCAGCGTGCCTAAAACAAATCTACTAGGGGTTCAATCTGACCATCTGGAAGGCCCTGCAAACATGATTAAAGGCTGATTTTGCAATCTAAAAGATATGCATACACCAAATGTTCAATTCCCGTCTTTGAATCCCCGTCTTTCCAATAGTGAATGTCTTCACCAATTCCCGCTCTACTCAGAGTCGTGAATGATCTCCTCTTGGGATTGATTGGACAGTAGCAATGAAACCGTTCTGATCTTGCGTGGCTACTCTGTCGCGTTTGGCAACATCACTCAACTTCTTCAAACGTCTTCAGAGTCGGTGGAAAAGTTCTGAGATTGTTCGAATCATACTTACTGATCGATCTCAGGCTGTTGTTGTTGCAAACAGCGCAATCTCGTAATCTGCCCGATTCCTTGTGGTACCCCACAAGCAGTGGCGTACCGAGGCAGTCGATTCAGAGGGGGCAAAATTTCCAAGTCGTCCCGCCAGAGGGCCGGGGGCAAAATTCTTAAGTCGTCCCGGTGATTTACTCCAATTAAGTCTGAACTTGACGAAATGCGCGCGTAGCGCGTCAAAAGTGCCCAATTTACTTTAATTTTGCCCAAATTTAGGCTCATATTGGTCGATATTTCCCGAAGAAGAGGGATGAAAATGCATATTTTGGTCTATAACGTCCCGCTTTTTCGAGCCAGAGGGGGCAACTTGCCCCCTGCCCCCGGCCGGTACGCCACTGCCCACAAGTGACAAGAATCTGTCAGGATACCACTTGGAATATCTTTATCTATATCTTTACACTGGAATAATGCATTGCACAGTGCTGAAATCGTCCAAATTGCTGAAGACATTCACAATTGGAAAGACTGCGCCCGACATGTAGAATGATTCAAAGACGGGAATTGAACATTTGGTGTATGCATATCTTTTAGACTGCAAAATCAGCCTTTCATCATGTTTGTAGGGCCTTCGAGATACTGTAGTTAGATTGAACCCCTATGCATACAGCGCCGAGACTTATTGCGCTTACCAACCGTCATTCTGAACCAACTACTCTGGCTGAAGGTAGAAGGCTGCATCGCTTTTGAGATCTTACTTCTTACTTACAAGAAGATACGTTTTTTTTTTTTTTTTTTTTTTTTTTTTTTTTTTTTTTGCTCGTTGTTGCTATTCATGCCATCCTGTACCCTGCATCTGTAACTATATAATATTTCACATTGCACTATATCCGTAAAAAGCCATTCCCATGTGTGTTAAGAATGAGTCATCTCATAATTTCTCTCATTCCTCACCTCTATCCTCTTGACAATCCAATTTCAGCGGTTTTGAAATGATAAAACATTTAGATTTTTTTCAAGATTTCGTGTTAAAACAATGGCAACGTAAAAATTTAGGATTTCTGGGCAGCACCGAATCAAAACTTTAGACCATTTCAATCAATAATGATTTTCCTGGATTACTATTATGGCGTTGTTTGTTTGTTACGTGTGGGGTTGGTGTGTCATAGAAACAAAAATAAACGACTGGAAGAACTATTGGACTATTTAAAACCAAAATTTCAGCTTATCTTCAGGATGCTTAAAATGGCTTTTGACACGTGACATGAAAATGTGTTATTTGTGAAAATTCTGTTTAAGAACGAATTAATGATAAAGACATGTTATGATTATTTATAGTGCTGCAGCAAGAGCCCGAAAAACCCTCTATTTTTCGAGTAACCGGTGACCTAATTTGAACAAAGTGCATCATATATCAAAATGAAGCTTGAAATCTCAGGAATCCGAAACTGCATGTTTTTTTTTTTTTTTTTTTTTTTTTTTTTTTTTTTTTTGCTCGTTGTTGCTATTCATGCCATCCTGTACCCTGCATCTGTAACTATATAATATTTCACATTGCACTATATCCGTAAAAAGCCATTCCCATGTGTGTTAAGAATGAGTCATCTCATAATTTCTCTCATTCCTCACCTCTATCCTCTTGACAATCCAATTTCAGCGGTTTTGAAATGATAAAACATTTAGATTTTTTTCAAGATTTCGTGTTAAAAAACATGCCAACGTAAAAATTTAGGATTATCTGGGCACACGATTCAAAACTTTAGACCTTTTTCAATCAATAATTTTTTTTTTTTTTTTTAATTTTATGGTGTTTTTTTGTGTTTTGAATAGGATTTTGTGGGAATAAATTGTAGAAACAAAAATAAACGACTGGAAAGAACATCGGACTATTTAAAACCCAAAATTTCAGCTTCAGCTTCAGGATGCTTAAAATGGCTTTTGGACACTTGACTGAAAATGTGTTATTTTTGTGAAAATTTCTGTTTAAGAACGAATTATGATAAGACTGTTAATATTATTAAACTTGATACCAAATTTACTGTTTTTTGCTTCCTAATTTATATATATTACAATTCTGTACTAAATTGCTTATGACTACTTTCTGTTTTTTTTCTGTTTGTAATCTTATTTGTGTGTCTTTGTAATCGTTTTTTTTTTCTGATTGTTTTAATATTTCCCGTAATGCATAATGTGTGCTGTTCAGGGGGTACCACTTTCAGGCTTATACTTTGTCGTTATACCCCCTCCATCACATTGTTTTTTAAACATTTGTACATTTTTGATAAGTAACTTGATGCAAAAAATAAATTTGATTTGATTGCTTGATATTAGCAATAAAATAACAAATCTTTTAAAACAGCAGCTTGATTGTAAACAGAGGGAAATGTGGATGAGAAATACCACAGAAAGTTAGCTGTTTCACAACAATGAGCGAGAATTTTACAAGGGAAATACAGTACAACATATACAAAATCTCTATTTGGTTCCCTTGCTTATCATTTATGGAAAACTAAATGTTAAAATAAAAAGCTGTGTTAAAAAGACAATTGAAAAAAATATGTTCAATGTGTTGCATGGAAATTAAATGACATTCTAAACATAACTTTATTCAAGAAACATTTCCATAATCAAGGTGATGAGCCTCGCGAGGTTCCGATAGGATCCCCACCACCACCCCATTAACCGAGAACCCGCGAATGTCTAGTTAAACTGAAAGTAAGTGATCAACTTCAATAAGTTTATGAAGGTCTTCAACTTTCCGATTGTTGTGTTATCTCAGCATTTTGCCATCTCAGTTTGCAACTAGTAGTTTTGCGTTGTCACTTTTCAAAAATCCTATTGTATAATTTTTGGGTTTAATCATTCTAGTTGATTGAGGCTAGTTATGTAAATATACCGGAGTGTGTCATAAACCAAATGTCTTTACGATGCATTTTGATGACGTGAACCCTTGTCTATGGGAATTTTATCGGAGCTCATCGAAATCCGCTGTGGTTATTAACCTGCATGCGTCTTTACAACCCCAGTTTGAATGACTATCACCCTCGGATGTTTATGGAGTCCTGGGGTTGGGTGGAAACGACACAGCATTTATATACAATTTTTTAAATTCATGATTTTTTTTTTTTTTAATTTTTTAGTTTTAAAATATTCTGTATGTATAAACATTGTTATGCTCGGAGGTTCTTGGGCATGGCCGTAGGAATGTCTTAACTGCGACCTGTGAAACTAATTCATCAAGCTTTGTATTATCGTGTGCACATATGGTATTGCTCTTTGCTTTATGTTTAATTTTAAATGTGGAGCTGATATTTTCTTTTCTGTTTCCCCTATAAAAAGTGTTACAACCAAAATTTTTTTTATCGAAAAGTGGAAAAGAAAAAGAAGACGGAAGAACATGAAAATGATGACGACGAAGAAACTTCCAAGTTCTGGAAACAGAAAGAGAAACAGTGGGCATGGTAGGTAGGAAGAAGGGAAAAAAGGAGAAGAAAATAAAGTTTGTTAGGGTCTTTTCTCTATAGTTTTTAGGAGCAGCTTCCAAACTCACCCGCTGGTTAAACGGCTGTCCGTGGCTGTTGAACCGTATTTCGTTTTTAGAAAAAAAAAAACATTTACAACAGAAAAGAACCAGCCGTTGAATGTCTACATTCACCGAACCGGAAAATTAAGTACATGTTGGATTTGTTTTTAAAGAAATGGAAAAGCGCAGTTCAAGGTCTACTGGGTGTTTTTTTACAAACTTTTACACTGATAGTTTTAAAACAATAACATGATTAAAATAAAGTTTACATATTTTTTGGTGCCTCACCTTGGTTGACATAATATCTGGCATAGAAAGTGTCATAGAACCATAGGATTTTCTTTATTTTGTTGGGTACAGGTTATATTTGAAGGAAAATATCCAGTTTGTAACTTTAATTTTTCATAAAGTATAGAATATTTCTAATATTTCCATTTTCTAGTAAAATTGTAGAAAATACCCCATATATTTTGTCATTCCTAGCTTGACCTGTGCCTAATTTGTCAAATTAATGTTATAAAACTAAATATACATCAATTTTACGTTGTCAATATTATAAAACTAAATATACATCAATTTTACGGTATCATGCGAAATATGGTAACTGCCGTTGCATTCAGATCACATACAACATACGGCGTACACGTCTTAATTCTGCCTGGTGGTTTGGGGAAAGTACATTCATTTCTTGCTTCTCAATGCTCATAAAGGTGGTCAAAAGGCACATCTTTATCACATAATAATGTTTTGGAGATGTATTTATAAGAAAAGAAGTAATTTATTTGGCCGCCTAAATCTATAACGACCTTTTTGCTCATTTTTTTTAATTTGCCTTACCGATGCCATGACGTAATTGTAATTTCCACCAGCTGTGTATGAATTTTATTTTAATGTTTTAAATCTTTATTTGGACAAAACCAATCTTAAATCCCATCAAACATTGGCGTTCAGTTCGCAATTAACGTATAGCTTACCCGGATCCGTGCTAAAATAGTTTAACAAGGCCCTTTCCTGACAATTTAATACCGGTACATTTAATTTACATTTCATGAGAAAAAAACTTCCTTTGGTGTCTTTGGTTTTGCTTTTTCACCATACATGGCTGAAAGAGGTTATATCCACATACAATTTACATGGGAAGAATTTCTCCTATAGCCCAACCACTGTAAAAATTAGTTTACTCATGTTGAGTAAAAAGGACACAGCTCTTAATGTTGAGTAAAATCTTAGTCAAAGTTGAGTAAACCTTACTCATTGTTGACTAAATCTTAGTCATTATTGGCTAAAATATACTCAGCTTTGTGTAATGTTTACTCAACTTCGACTAAGATTTTACTCAACATTAAAGGCTGACTCAGAGATTTCCTGAGGAGGCGCCCTCAATTTTCAAAAAAATCGTGTTTTTTTGCATGTACATAATGCTTGTCCATATACTAATCACTGTGTGAAATTGCTAAGCTTAAATCGAATTCTTTCATATAGAAAATCACAACTTTGTTATAAAATTCCGGATCCGGAATTTTTGTTTTACACAGTATCCTATGGGACGTAATACTACACATAAATGTTTACTGCATCAAAACGAAGAATCCGATTCATCTCAAATTTCGGAATTGTGCATTTTAGGTTACTATCTTTAGTTCTAGTTGACTATTTTTCATTATTACACCAAAAAAATAATATTTCGAAATCTCTGAGTCAGACTCCTTTTTTTACTCAACATTTACTCAAGGCTGTTGGATTTTTTTTCAGTAAAACAACACGACTCAGATTATTTGACATAACGTTAATATCAATCAAGCTAGCCCGTTCTGGATTAGCCTTGATCAAGGCTGTCTGCTAAGAACCAACAAACATGTTATTTTTTTCACACTCAGACACTGTACTGCATAATTAACATTTATTCTCAATTATTTTGAACATTGTGTTTTTTGGGGGGCTACCCTGTCTAGAGAAAGATTATATAATCAAATAAAAAAATGGTACACTGCCTGGTGGTCTGTTGTCCACACTGGCTGGATCCAGGTTCCTATACATCTAGGTTCCTAGTCTAGACATAAAACCACAAACACCTGTTGTGGTCAGGTGCAGTGGTTGTGCTACTCAGAGCGACAGCCTTGATCCATTTGCTTTGTGGTTTTAATCTTCCCTGTACAAAACTCCTATAAAATTTTTGCAAATGCAGAAAAAGTCTCACAGACTGTACAAGGCGCTCTGCCTGAGTTGAGTTGAACTTATTGAACTCGCTAGTGGAAGCATGGAACATAGGCCAGGTGAAATTGGAGACCTCAAATTAGGTGTTTAATAGAGTGAATTCTTGCCATTTTTTAGGAGGAGGATATGCTCCACTATATGACATTATATCAGACGTCACGTGAACTGATAAATGAAGTTGGTAGAGCGCCTTGAACAAGGCTAGTTCTGGATCTGATGTTGCCGTTGTTCAAACAAATTACTTTTTAAATATATTAACCCAAAATTACGCTTGGTTGGAAGATTTTATTGTAAACAGAAACGAAATTTGGTCATTTAGTTTGAAACCCCATTTTTAGATGATGATATATGCAAATATCACTATTTTACGAATGATAGATGTAATTATTAGCAATATTGAGAAACATGTTTTTTACCTAACACATTCAGAACACCCGAATTCTGTAAGGATTTTCTTATTTCGATTGATGGCCAATAATCTAACCCCGGTAAATAATAAAATTTTAATGTTAATGAGGCTGTAACTTTTTAATTATTTGTGTAAAATTTTGTAAAAATGATGGTGAGAAGCTTCCGATACTGGACCTTAAAATAAGACCAAAAAAAAAATAATACAACAATCACTTTTTGCTTTTTATCATCATCTGCACTAATGTATGTGAGTTGCTGTTCTGTTTTTAAAAGAAATCTGCCAAGGACTTGCAGGTGTACAACACGGGGGAGTGATGTCACAGCTATCCTATAATTTTTCTTCAATTCCGTCGGGGTTGGTGGATTAACCCGCTGCAAACAGTGTAACTTCCACTTAACGGTCAGATCATAGAGCCTGTAGTCAGGGTTTTGGGTCCGATATGCGTAAGAGCCCTCCTAGCACTCGGGTTACGCTATATTGATGCCGATTTGAATTCCCTGTTTCTGTAGGTTGGCAGTCCTACACCCCCCCCCCCCCGAGTATTTGTGCCAAAATATTTTGGTTTTGCTTTTGACACCCCTAAAACGAGTAATTTGTGTGACTCTTTAAAATACACCCTGAACATTATTTTTATATTATTTTTATTACCCTTTAAAACGAGAAGACCATAAAAGACGACATTGAGAAGGCTTTGCGTGGCACAGTCCCGTACGCAGGGGGGTCCACTTTTATAATTAGCTCAAAATAGGTTTCACGTGAATTGTCGACGTTTAAAAAAATAAGTCCAACTTCAAAATAATATATTTACCACGTAAAAGGTATCAATCCATATCTCAGAATTATGATCCTAATATATAAACTTCTAACCCACCACCCTTCGTTACGCTCCAATAGATTCATTAGAACAACGGATATTAAATTGGTTATTGAATTTACGGGACGACGTTTCAGCACCCGACCTTGTGCATAGCGCTTATACGATGACAGAATTGGTTAGCGACACTCATGAGCTCACTAACAATTTTCTTTAAGGGTCACTTATTATATTACTGATTATTAATAGACGTGATATTACCGTCCTGGAATTTTATACTTTATGTAAATTATACCGGTATACCTGTTTTACGCGGCACTGGCCATTTTCACAAATATGAATTTCTCAATTTTGCTCTCAAATGATAGTCTAATGCCATTGGAAGAACAGAGATATATTTTAACACCATAAAAAATAACATCACAAAAAGATGGGACATTGATATGAGGATACTAAAGACATCCAGGTATTTGTAGGCCAACTTTTCCATAACTTTTAATCACAAATGTGTGTATTTACTAATATTTTGCCTCTTACTCACTGATCACACAACCACAAAAGGTTATGACCGATCAAAAGTGTGCATAGCGTGGGGAACATCCGTGTTCTTGTGTTAAACGCCATTTTCGTCGTCGCTGACTTTCGCGTCGCCGCGACGCTTAACTTATAAATTCGTTCTGTTTAACCCCATAAGGAAGCTGATTTGGTCTTACTCATTTCGGGTGAGGGCTTTTGTATATAAAAGCTTCAACCTGCAAAATATCGATTTTGAAAATCTTGAGGGCGCAACTATTTTTTCAAATGTGCCAGTGTCTCTTTAAGATGGAACGGTGTGATCACATCCTCTGAAAAACCTAAGAGTAACATCCATAATAAAAATCCCTTATAGCCCAGTCCCTAAGCACAATTATTGTGGCACCTTTTTCATAAAAGCATGAACCTTGGCTTTTCCTATACATTGAGCCCCTGACCTATTCCTTATAAGTGCCAATGTAGCGCCCTATTGGCCTACGTCGCCCTCTATAGTTTAACCAATTATGAAGGTCTTCCTTTCACTGCTTAAATGCCATACCGCCATTATTTTTAACCAAGTTATGCGTCCAGTAACATTTAATATTATATGCTGTATTACTATTGATTTAGGTCAATATCAATTGGCTGCCATCGTAGATTCAAAAGGGGCCCTCCCCTGAAATCCACTTTTAAGCCTAACTGATTTAAGAATGAAAACCCTCGTTTCAATGAAACCCCACATTGGTAAAACTGAGGAGTTAAGAAAACACACCGATGACATGCGCAGTCAAATCGCAGAAAAGTAATCATGAATTTCATATTTTGTCTATTTCAAAATGACCGCAAAAACGTATTTTGGAATTGACCCAAATGGAGTGTATCTCCTTGAAGGGTCAATTGATCATTACTCACTATATTTGACCAAATAAGGTCCAGTAAGTTTCTAAGTGCTCTAATATATTCTTGAGGATAAAGACTCCAAGGAAATTTTTAGCCAACTTTTAAATTTCCATAACTTTATCAAAAATGTGTTATATTACAGTGAATATTTTGACTCGTATCACGGATATTAAAACCACAAAGGTTATAGACCGGTCAACAGTGGTGCATGCGTGTGAACATGCATACGGCGTGCGTTTTCTTGTGTTAAACGCCATTTTCGTCATCTGCTGAAATTTCGCGTCCGCCTGCGACGCTAATTACAAAATCGTTCCGTTTTACCCATAAGGAAAGCTGATTTTGGTCTTAATCATTTCCGGGTAGGGCTTTTGTATTAAATCGATTAGTTTCATGGAAAAATAATTAATACAAAATGCCGAATTACATTTATGATTACAAATGCAGTTTTACATGTTATAGATAATTTAACCCTAAAATTAACATTTTATTAATACAAATGCAGTTTTAACATAAAACTTAACTTAACCCTATAAACCCTAACCCAAGACCCTACCTCTAAACATGTATAATTACCTTTACCATAATCCTAATTTCTTTACTTGGCGTGGGTAAAAATGAGTCTGAAAAAGATTGCCATTAAAATTGATTAGTTTATGGAAAGTTATTTTTTATTAAAATGCCGGATTTTAAGTTTCTCTATAGCTCTTTAAGCCCCTCTCCCATCTATTTAAGCAAATACGTACCCGACCCTGCGTGTCATGTTCTTAAGTGTGAATGTGGAACCCCCATACTAAAACTAAAAGCAACATAAAAGGTTTTTTTCAAAAGTATTTGACATTTTCAGAAAAAAGCTCTTCATTTGATTTAAAATTCAAAAAATAAATAAAATCGTTTTTATTTTTGTGGTTAGTTTTGTTTGGTTTAATCATCAAAATATGGACTATCCTAAAATCAACAGTTTTAAGGCTTTTCCAAAGGTTTAAGATCCTTCAGAAACATACAGGCTGTCGGAAAAATGTTAACACTCGGGATTAGGAATTTTGTTGAAAAGAAATGCATGGATCTTTGTTTGGTATTTCTTTGAAGCCAATAAAATAAGCTTTCATTTGCCATTAATTTACTAGTAATTCCAATCCGATATGTAGAAGAAAAGATATGCTTCATCAAAATGAGAGTGCAAAATCAAATCGGTCCGATATCTGTCTCTAGCAGTTTAGTATACCAACATATTCGTCACCTTTCAATGATTCAAAAAAGTATAGTTTGCCCTATCTGCAGGTTGTAGTTCAGTAGTTATAGAACAGAAAGAACGGTATTTAATTCTGAATGAAATGGCTAGAGGTCAGCTTGGTTAAAAAAAATAACCAAAAGCTGGTCAAAGACATGAGCCGTCAAGAACAAAGGAAATGCCTCACCGGACTAGTAAAAGATGTAGATGAGGAATACGTGTTGGTCTACATTATTTTACGGATGTGCGAAACAAGGGCAGTGCTTGAATTCAAATCTATTATGGTTGAATATAAGGCAATAGGATTTAATTTTAAATTTATTTTGATTGGTCCCTAACTACAATCACAAAGGATTAACTTTTAAATCCCTAAAATTTAGTGTACATTCCTAATGATTACTTTACTGGCAAGCTGAAAAGGTTGTTAGTAAAAGTCGATTAGCTTATGGAAAAATAATACAAAATGCCGAATTACATTTATTATTACAAATGCAGTTTTACATGATTATAGATAAGTTAACCCTAAAATTACATTTATTATTACAAAGGCAGTTTAACATGAACCTTAACTTCAAAAAATTAAAACCCCCTATAAAACCATAACCAGACCCTAAGTCTAAACATTGATAATTACCTTCCATTAATCCTAATTCTTACTTGGCGTGGGTAAAAATGAGTCTGAAAAAAGGTCGCCAGTAAAAGTGGATTAGCTTATGGAACCGTTATTTTTTTTTATATAAAAATGCCGGATTATACATTTTCTCTATAGCTATAAGCCCCTCTTCCCATCATAAGCAAATTACAGGACACCCGTGCGTAGTCAAATACAGATGGAACATATACACTCAAAAATGTTCTTGGAACCCTTATACTAAACTTAAAAGGAACATAAAAGGTTTTTTAAAAGTATTTTGACAAGACTTTTGAGTTCAAAAGCACAAAAATATTTTTTTTTCTTATTTTTGTGTTTAGTTTTTGTTTGTTTAATTGTCAAAATATGGACTTATCCATAAAATCAAATAACAGTTTTAAGGCTTTTCCAAACGTTTAAGATCCTTCAGAAACATACAGGCTGACACAAAAAAAATGTTAACACTCGGGATCAAGGAATTTTGTTGAACAGAAATGCATGGGTCTTTGTTTGGTATTTCTTTGAAGCCAATAAAATAAACTTTCATTTGCCATTTATTTAATTCCATCCGATATGTAGAACAAAAGATATGCTTCATCAAAATGAGAGTGCATAATCAAATCGGTCCGATATCTGTCTCTAGCAGTTTAGTATACCAACATATTCTTCACCTTTCAATGATTCAAAAAGTATAGTTTACCCTATTTGCAGGTTGTAGTTCAGTAGTTATAGAACAGAAAGAACGGCATCTAATTCTGAATGAAATGGCTAGAGGTCAGCTTGGTTAAAAAATAACCAAGAAGCTGGTCAAAGACATGAGCCGTCAAGAACCAATGAAATGCCTCACCGGACTAGTAAAAGATGTAGATGAGGAAGACATGTTGGTCTACATTTACGGATGTGCGAAACATGACAAGGACAGTGCTTGAATTGGGAGTGTGAGAGTCTGTCATTCAGGTCGACACCTCCTGGAAGAAACTTTTGTATGTCTGGACGCCAGAGCTGCTGTCTTTCCACATCAACGCAATTCATGATCAACTTCCCTCCCCTGCCAATCTGAAGCTGTGGGGTAAGACCAACCTATGTCTCTGGCAATTATGTAATCATCGTCATTGCACACTGTTCCACATCCTTAGATGCAACTGGCTCCATGACCAAACACTGAAAGCAATCTCCACAGGTCTGGCACCGTACGTCATATAGAGGCAAACCAGAAAAAAAATCATCACACCTGAGAACCTAAACTCCATCTCTACAGTAGCCTTTCGCACAGATGATGGTACTACCAATCGAAATCCAGTCTAACAAATGCCTAAGACAGAGCCAACATTCTGAAGAAGGCCAATGACTGGTGGATGAGGAACACAAACAAATAGTATTCCCTCCAGAAATTACTGAGACAGCTAAGAGACCAGATATCACATTTTTTCTACCAAAACAAAGACGGTGATCATCATAGAGCTGACTGTCCCTATGGAGGAGACCTTATCCAATGCATATGCTAGAAAGAAGTGCACATACCAAGATCGATTGGCTGCTGTGAAAACTTTCTAATAGAAGTAGGAAGAAGATGTTTCTGCACATACATCAGTGTACACATGGCCTGGCATCCTTGGGCATTCCTAAGTCATGAAAGGAAAGAGAAAGGCAATATACCCGATACAGCAGCCATATTGCACTCAGAATGAGCGATGGTCATCTTGCTCAGTTGAAGCTCAAGGCATTCAGACAGTACAGATGGAGCTACAGCAACTCCGCAATATGAATGGAATGGTTGAGGCGCTCACCAAACAGGTTTAACCCGCCAACATAGCTCCCAAGCCAGAGACCATCAGAAACACCCTAAGTCTAGACAAAGAGATCGGCATAAGGTTATTTTTCACTATTAATAATTCACCTTCAAAAGACATTACAGAGAGAGAAGAGATTACCAGTAGTGCTTATAAAACGGATAAAAGTATAGGCTCCGAAGGTGACAAGGCGGAGTGGTGTTCTACCACTGAACTCTTGCCCCCTCCCCCCAATAGGTTCAGGTCACAATGGGGTAAAATTTTCCAGATGTATCTGTTCGTTATAAAAAAATGGTGTCAAAATGTTCCGATCTAATGTAGCAGGAAGCCGAAAATATCCCTGGTTTGCACCATCTATTGATTTGCTATTGGAATGCAAAATGTGGATGGGGCTACACGCTCTATGGGAGGTTAGCCATAGCTCTGGAATTCTATATAGAACTGTCGGACAATACTCTTATAAAATATTCATCGAATTGTGACCAAATGAACAATTACAACCAGTTTGAACAATCGGACCATTGTCCCTCAGATGACTGACTATTATGTGCCTATTGTAATAAAACTATTTCTAGATACGACCAAACTATAAGCCCTTTTTTAAAACTAGGAGTAAGCCCCATAATTGGTATAACTTTTAAATCGACTCGAACCAATTCTAATTTTCTCCCTGTAAATATTTCCCCCTTATTTCTTCATGTCCATTAGTTGGTTTTCTAACTTTTGATTTGATTTTTTTGTACAATTCACAAGTCATATAACACCACACTATTTTATCCTTTTGGCAGATAGGAGAAGGAGGGAGGATTGTTTGGGGTCCAATCATATTGGACTACAATGCCCATTTGTTGTCTCTGCCACAACGGCTATTCTAACAAGAGAGATGTTGGCTTGAGTCTGCATTCGATCCTTTCTAGTTTCTAAGTTTGTCTGGCCTGCTACTGCTACTGCGTGCTTTATGCCAATGTTGGACTGCTTGCTTCCCGAGTCAATGTGGCTTTAGGACATAATGGCATTAAAATTGGACATACTGAAAAGGACCCTTACTGAAATCACTTCCCGAGTTTGAAACACTTTGGATGTTTACAATTCATAAAAAAACAGTAAAAACAGGACGAGTTCCAGGGGGGGGGCAGTCGTGGCAAGTTTTCTGGAACAGACAAGCAAGTTTTCACATCCCTGCCGAATTTACAGTGTTATCTAGCATGTTTTGCGCGACACAATTCAAAGCATTCAGACCGGGATTCAGCATTGGTACTTTAGGCTTTAGTAAGATATTGATCTGGCAGTGAAAGAAGATTAGCCGGATTAGCACCTATACCATGCAATGGTCTGTGAGCTATGACAACATGCTTTTCAAGTTTGTAAATAAAATTGGATTGATCACCCAAATTTATTGGTCGAGCTCTGAGTTGGCAAAAATATTGGGCAGCCGGAGTCGAGCCCAATATTTTAAAACTCCATAGCGAGAACGATAATTTGGGGCACAAATCATCCATTTTATCATTATCATGCGTAGGATCCCGAATTATCGCGTACGGACCCCTCAAGATTATAATGGTTCATGGCTGGCGTAAGGTCGCACCTTGTTTGCCAAAAACTGCCACCTTCCCCCGGATCTCTTCCTGTTTTTTACAGAATGTAAACATCCCAATTGTTTTTCAAACTCGTGGAAGTGATTTCATTAAGGGTCCTTTTATTTTCATGCATTATTTACACTTATTATAGTCATTTCTATGATCATGATGATGTAGGCGTGTATGGTCAAAGGTTTTTGTCTTTGTTTATGTGTTTTTATTAATTCTGTCTACAGAAATCTGGGTTCCCTGGGAATCCACTACGGGAATCGTCTTATTGTTTTTTGTTTTGTTAATTTGTTTTTTTTTTAAGATTAAGGACCGTTTCCAAAAAGGTGTTTAAGCGCGATTTTAAGCTAAGCGAAACGACCGTTTAAATGTGAGATAAACCTATCGCTTAAGTAACGCAATTCCAGAATGATTTTAAGTTAAACTGCAATTTTACCTCCTCACTAAAATGCATCGAATTTAAACTAGGTACAGGGCTAGTTTAAGAGTGTTTTATTGTGTGTTTCCGTCAGCGTGCGGCCCATTGAACTGTCCCAATTGACACGAGCAAATGGTGCATACATTCTCTCCATTTGGTGTACCGCCTTACGCTACTGAGAGCCCAATACCTTTTGTTGCGCTCAACCCATTAAAACACAATAGGACATTTTATACACTAACGTTAGCGTCTTTAAATGAGGACGATTGTTGCTCGTGTTTAAAGCTTTTTGTTTAAGCCAAGCAATTGGTAAAAATATTTAACGCGTTTTTGCTTTACAGACACATCCTGATTGAAAATATTTGAAATTTGTCAGAATACTTCAAAGGAAGGGATAATTTCCTGTAGAATTCCTCATAAGTTACCTTTTCCAGCTGTAGAATTGACAGAAAAGGAAGAACGGCAGTGTTCCAAGATACATTTCTTCTCCATTCAATTACGTGTTGTAGTAAGTGTCCGTTCGGACAGTATGACTAAAATATCCGTCATTCTGTCCTTATTAGGTTGCTGCTGGTCTTATCATTTGCAGGGTATGTTAGGAGACTGTACTTGTTACACTACATGCAAAATCTGATTTTTGATGAGTTTATTCGATTTTGCTGATTTAGCAACTCAACTGAGAGTGTCTTTAAACGAAATTTTAATTACGACGGCGATTTTTTAAGCTAAATCGCGTTTAGTTAATCAAGTTTTTGGAATACGCCTAAACGTTTTTAAAACGGTTTAAAGCGTTTTACTCGTCTAAACCGTCAATATCTAACAAACAAGGCCCGTATTCTCAAAACGCTAACACTGGTTTAAAAAAAAGCGGCAAATTTTAAACGCCCACTACAATAAAACGAATTCCAAAGCAATGGTTACCTTTAAACCTGTTTTAAATTTTTAGCTTGTTAACATTAGACCGGTGTTCCGGGGGGTAGTTTAGGCGTGTTTTAACACGACGTTTCACAAATGCCTGTATTTTCAGCTCTATGCGATATTCGTGTTAGGCTCCTTTATGTCTCTTATCTTTCTTTTTCCGAATTCTTACTTTAATTTCTTCTCGCTCATTTTTCCTTTGCTTCTATTTTTCATGCTCGTGTTTAAATGTTCTAGTAAATTGAAATGATAGCACGTGCGGCACAACGACATAAAACAGTTTTTAATAAGGCCCGGGGTTTTGTCTCCATCATTCAATAAATTCTAAAGCTCATTGCATAACACGACATTCCTGAAATACCGTGGGTGGGCTTTCCTGCTTGCCTTAAACCTACGGAAAGCATTGTCTACATATAAATATTGTTTCACGTGTGGGCACATATATAATATAGGCGAGATAGTCAAAGTTCAGTGGATGATATTTACGGGATTTAAATACGTGGTTAGCTAAACTGACTTGTTAAAATATTTACCCTTCGGTTTCTCAAACAGTGCGTTTAGCTAACCACCGTTAGGGCCTAACCACCGTTTATTTATTTTAAACATCGTTTGATAATACGACCCAAAGTGTTCAATTGCTAAACTCAACCCTCGAACACGCACCGTTCCTTCATTTTCTTAGAGTGTAAGTTTCACTGAGGTAATTTCAAAATATGATTTTTTTTTTTTTTTCTGCTATCAGGACAGTTCGTCCATCCGGTAAGAAAGCCGTGTATGGCAAGCCAGATCTCAAGATTCACAAAACACTATTTTCGCCCATGCACCGTGTTTATTGATCGCAAAAAGTTTTTTCGAATAAAAACAAAGTGTTGTCGAAACAAACAATGTTCATTTGGGTGAAAAGACATGTTTTTTTGAAAATATCTTTATCAAAATGATAAACCAATGTTTTCGGTTATTGATTCGCGAAAAAAACGGTCTTTTCAAAACAAACTCATTTTTTTAAAAAAACCGAATTCATAAAAACCGATGTGGGTGTGATGTGTGTGCATGCCCTAATGATTTTCTTCTCTGTTTTTAAAAACCAATCTTTCTCCAGTCAACCTTTTGCAATTTGCCCGGTATTTTCATGACTATCTCGTTCAAACAATATGTCCTTTATTAGACCTCACTCACGACTTACAAAGGCCATAAAACTAAACATTTTTCATCCTTTATCCCATGAGAATAAAAATCGCGCAAGGCCGAAAAGCACTTTAGTTTGTTGAGCAATAGCAACACTGCAAGTTAACTAAAAGGATTTTGTTTTATACCCTTCAAATATACATAACATAAATGGCATTTACTTAGAGACATTACGGGAAGTACCTTAAGAAAAAACCTACTGATTTTTCTTTTATTTCACGTTCTAATCTCAGCAATTTGGACAAGTTATGGATTAGCACAGCACATGGTGAGCGTAATAATCCAGCCGGCTTCCCTGGCGTTACGCTGAAATAATTCTTGTA
>JAMKCH010022396.1:0-39461 GCA_023653785.1 Ophioderma brevispina | reverse complement strand
ATGCTAAAAAATGTTACCAACTGGATAGTTAGAGTTTCTTCTTCATTGGTATTAAAAAAGTGCCAACATTCCCATTGTGACGTCACTATGACTTACAAATTCGAGACGGTAGGAAAATATGGATATAGAGTGGAAATTTTATATAAATTACCATTTTACTGACTAAAAAGCATTAAAGCATTAAAACACTCTGTGTATGTAAAATTAGTCATTTCCGATCAAGAAACGCTACAAAATCGAATGACAAATCGGATATCCCTAACATTTTTTGGTTTGATGAAAAAATTAAACATTCCCAACAATGAGCTATGGCAATTCACAATACCCATTTTGGTTTGTCAATGGAAAGAGTTGACCATAGCTATTTACTGGTATCAAAATCATCTGTTTGTGATATTTAGTGGAGGATCTAGGACCCAGGTCAAAAAACATCATCGTTACCCCTTACTACAGAAAGGTTCGACACCTTTGATAGTAGGATGGACCCTCTATATCAACGCTAGGTAGGTAGGTAGTACTCTTCCAAATGGTGGTTATCACTTTTCAATAGGGCTAATTTAAGTTTACCACAGAGGTCAAACTTTTATAATGCTCCAGTCATGTTGACATGTATGCCATATTGTCCGTCTAGTCAAAGGATTCCAAAAATGTATAGTTTGGACCATCTGTTAAAAACCCCCATGGGGTTTTAGCGTATAGAGTAAAAATGGCCAAAATGGTAAAAAAAAGTCCCCTTTCTATGTGTACAGGGGTCAAAATCGGAAGTTGCTCCATTTTGTTGAAAATGATAGAAGTTGTTATTCTAGCTTAATGTGTCAAACTAAGGAATGGTTTGTCCAGCGCAATGCATGTTACCAAGGTATGGGACAAATAGGTCATAGGTCAACATACTCATTGGTGTTGACCTTCTTGACCTTTATCTCCGTAAGCTAAGCACTAAACATATCAAAACTCCGTACCCAGGCAATTAACTTGCAAGTATTAAAATTATAATCAGCTTAACCTTAAGTTGACCCCTGTACAAAAATGCGTTGACCTTTGGACCATTTTAGCCATTACCTTATACCGCCAAAACCAATGGTCGTAGGTGGTACAAACGATACATTTTTGAATCCTTAGGATTAGATGGACAAATGGCATACATTAAACGTGATTGGGGCATTTTAAATTTGACATGTGTAAACTTACATTGGCCCCTATGAAAAAGGATACCACAGTTTGAGTTGTTACTACCTAACGGCGGGGGCATGATGTAGAGGGTCATTACTAACTACAAAGGTGTCAACACCTTTTCTGTAGTGGTGGAAACGAATTCCTTAAATAGGCCCCTATGATATTATGCTCCTCCTTAATTCCTGCATTGAATAAATTGTTGGTACTTCTCTCCCGAAGAAAGCAAAAAACAGTTTCGAACAACCTGCTATCGCAATAGAAAAGCATGCTTTGATTTTCCTGTGCGCACGACAGAAAATTCTAAGTCATCATCTTTATAATGTTCAACTTACTCATGCATTGGTAAAACATTCCAAATATGCCAAAATGGTTAAAAATGAGGGCGCTTATTCTGGAAATGTTCTCTGCCTCTTAACAAAAAAAAGTCCCCTATGATTGGTCATTTGCCCAAAAATCCAACCAAACCACGAGGATAGTTGAATTCTTAATTCAATACAGACCAAATTTAGAATTTAGTATAGAGGTAAATACCATCAAGTGAATCGACAGAAAGTTAACGTGTTTGTGTGTGTCAATAGTTTAACACATCAGGTCTTATTTCTGAAAAATGCTGTCGTTTATGAATTTCGACTTCCCTAATTACCCATAATCCCTTACGAGTTTGAACATTGCAACTTTAATCATTTTTTACAAAGATTCTAGAGGGTGTCCTCGAAAAATTATGTCATCATTTGATGTAGAAATATGTTCTATAGAGATGACAGTTTTGTTTGGAGGTGGACATCCCTAGGTTTTAATGGCATTTAGATTTTGCTCGCATCATTTAATCACGCTTTCAATGTGTAAGCGGAACTGCCGTGTCGCTGCTGATTTCAAGCAACCCTATAGCCAAGTTGTTACACGATTGTAAACGTGTACACTGTGGCATGGTATATCGTTCAGTAGTCTTGTGTTGTGTTGTAACAGCATTATCAGGGAATAATTACGCGGCGTACCGTATACCCGGGGGCCGGGGGGGGGGGTCACATATAAAATTGATAAATTGATATCCCAGGGGCATTCGGTGACAGAAGACTCAAACAAATAGGGTGATTTCGTTGAGAGAAAGTCAACATGCCAGAAAATAGGGGTTTTGGGCTGGTAAGGTCGTCTGCAAAAGGTTGAAATCCTAAATATATTGCTCGATTTCTTTCAAAAGGGCTCAAAATTGTCATTCGTTCATCAGAGGACTGCAACAAACAAAAAACTTTTCACCATCTAGATATTTTTAAAATTCGGGAAATCAATAGAGGTCAATGGGGTTTACCTTGTTGGTCATTTATTCAATAACATATACAAATGAGAGTGTCAAATACTTTTGTTTGCAATTTTCTTGTCCCTAGTTAAAGGTACAATGTCATAAAATACCTTCACCAAATAAAAAGTCTTCCGACGTCGGCAAGGGGCCTCCTGAGCTTAAATGTCTTGTACACGAAGGAGGTTGTTGTTTTTGACCAAAACACCAAAAATGGATGATGTCAATTTGTAATGTGGTCAGACATTCTCCAGGACGTTACTTCATAATCCACAACAGCCAAAAATGCACACCTCGTGTAGTCCAGAGGTTTAAGGCCCATCTGGAAGCCAAATATTGCACTTTGTGATCGAAGACAAGTACACGCTTAATATGGGACCATAACAAAATTATTTCAGACGGGTACCCCAGCTGGATTTGACAAGGGCTGCATTCCCATTTTCTATGTCTTTTATCTCGATTAATAACACTGATCTTGGACTATACCCTTGTTTTTGAATGCCAAGGTATATTAACGTATGAGATTTTTTTTTTTGTTTTTCTTCATTAAGGCATTGTTAGATAAATTGCATGAAAACAAGCAAGATCCCTGTAATTTTTAAATTTTTAACGCAAAAAGAACTACACATGGGAAAATTGCCATTTCAAATAAGGTGTGGCCACGGTGACGTCAAATAGGTTTATTGTATTTAAAACACGGATCTAAAAACTGACCAAAAACAATGTAGGCAGCTGAGTAAGCCATGCCTTGATTGGAAAGTGAACCATAAGAAACATGGCAGGTGCTGCAGGGTCGGGTATATGATATACGTTGATTCATGCTGATGTCACCGCGGTACAAACAGATTGAAAGGGCACCTCCTGTAGTTTGCGAGTTGTGATTACAAGACTTCTCTTAATGTGTAGGACATACTGCTATGTCAAACATATAACCAAATATTTAATTTTATCTTAAACATATAAATAATGTGACATAAAATATACGCCTGCCAAAAGTTTGTTGTCTATACCTAATGATACCACATGTTCTGCCGTTAAAACTCAAGTTGTGTTACACAGAGAGTCAAACTTCTGTTTCAGATCCTTGCAGTGTTATACATTCAAGCCTGTCTTCTTACGCTGTCCTCTGCATCCCTTGGCGCATCTTCATGGGGTTGCATGTGATTGCACTTCACCAGTAGTGGAAGAGTCACTCATCTCCACTGTACAGTCGACGTTACGAAAGTCCATCAAAAATCTACTGGATATATGGCAATTCCGGCGGCGTTGATAAATTGTTTTGACCCCCCATAATGACCTGCCACGTATCCTACTTACAACAAATGCTTGGCTAAGTGAATCTTGTGTTTGTGGAATGTTTCCTATTTCTATGCCTTTTCTGTGTGAAGAAACCTCTGCCTGTTACTATTAAACTCTAAATTAATTATTAGAGCAGTTCCCACTTGTGGTGTGGTCGCTGTGGCAGAAATCATCCTTCTCTAGCTATGCTGTTATGAAGTTAATTAAAGGGCAAAGAAAAGTGCACATAACAGGTGTATGCCTAAAAAATGTTACAAATTCTGATTTTTTGCATGATGTAAAGTTTTTAATATCAAAACAGCCCATCCTGAAAGGATTACGCGAGAATTAGTTCTTTGGTACAAAAATTGTGAAATGCAATTTCCTATAGAAGCAATGCAAATACGAAAATCACCTATGTTTATTGAAATAGAGATATTAACATTTACCTTTGTTGTCACTTTCCAGACATTTATGTAGCCAATTAAAGGTAAGAGATCTACTGAGTGTCTAAACTATATGAACCAAATTATGGCAGAAAAATAGAATGAGTCGAAATGTCTCTTTGCACCTTTTGCCTATAATATGCCATATTAAATGGTTGTAATATGAAACTACAACAAGCTGAAATATGGAATCTGGGAAAAACTGAAAATCGAATGATTGATCACCAGACTTTAGGTCTTATTCGAGGTGTATATACGGTATCATACTATACTTTAAATCACCATTTGGAATGTTCCATAGCTATATATTACAATGTAATCATTGCAATAAGAAAGTTGTATTAGAACAACAATGGAGGATGGCTCATTTCAAAGAGTCCCTCGATCAGTAAGACAGGATTGTTGGGAATGGACTCGGAACAGTGGCCCTTCTTCCACTGTGGTCTCCGATGTTGGTACTCCTTTTATGTGCAATCTCCATAGAATTTTAATTTCTTTAAAATCTACAAGTTCTGTTTGTCTTGTGACCATAGATGCATTCTATTTAATAAATATAATAAAATTTAATTAATAAAAGTTATAATTTGCCCTATCTAGGGTCTTGTTACCATGGTAATAAATAAAACGCCTTCACCGATTCCACCTCCTACATCTAAAAATCATATATTCTTTCTTTACTTATGGATTTTACCGTGTGGTTGAAACCGGCCTTGGTGCCATCACAGAGCCCTGAGCACTTCGGTGGATAAATTGGCGCGCTTTCTACAGAATGTAATATTATGCTTCAATAGTAACAACCATTGGAGAAAAAAAGTAAAGTGACAGGAGTAGATTTTTGACGATACGCGAATTTCTCTTCAAATTGTCTGGAGCGGTGTGACCACCTAACCGAGGAACGTTCGAAGGAGGTTTATTTGCCACAACACAAAACCGCCAAAACCTGTGCAGTGAACTGCCAGCTATCGTAATCGTCTCTATAGGTATCTAAGAAAACCAGCTTTGAATTTCTGTCGTTGCACGACAGAAATTCTGAAATCATTCATCTTATTAATAAGAGGCGTCGTATTTTCGGCTATTCCACTTCAGGTGTGATCCAATTAATTGATAAGCATTCAATATGTAAATAAAAAAAACGGGGTTCGACAAAAATGGGGGCGCCTCCTTCTTTGAAATGTCCTTATGTCTCTTTATAATATTGTCATAATAGATTTAGATGTGAACAACAAAAAATCAATGCTTGTGTTATTTTGAACAAAGATTATTGAGTGCAAATTGGAGGAAATTTTGGAATGAAATGGCATGCACGCGAGATATTATTAAAAATTAATATAAATTTTAATTACTTAACCCGCGAAAAATAGGATATACACAAAAATCAAGTTAAACATCATTTATTTGTGCAACGTTAGAATAAAACGCATTCAGTGTTGGTTAGTGTACATTGGCGCCATATTGGAAAACAAAGTGGCTGACACGAGATCTTCAAACAGTTTAGTGTTAGTATCATATTGAGATTCCTGGACCCTGAAATACAGGTTATAGTCGAAGATCAAGCTGCTGTCGGTTTATTAGTTGAGATATGAGGGATTGAAATTAAAAAGGGCGGGCCATTTTGAGAGAGAAATGGCACCAGTGTCCGCCACAGGTCAAAAAATTCAGCTGGGGTCCCGTTTTAAAATAATTAGTTATAGTCCATATAAAGTGTGTGCCAAGGTCCTATTTCTAGACCAAGTGCACGATTGTTTGCTTATCCTCTAGACTAGGTAAGTTAGTTTGAAGGGACAGTGTATTGTTGTAAATTCGAGCCTTTATAACCTGTTACATAATATGTCAATAGTTGTTAAATGTACTGGGATATTTTCTTACATGTGGCACTATTATTAACATATTGTTAACATAATACAGGTGGCAACTCTTTTAGTTCTCTTTCAATTCATGTAATTATGGGAAAGACAGCTGCAGATCACTGCAGATCAATCACTTAATATAATATAAAAGAGACTTTAAACTCAGAACTGGCAACCATACATTACATTGTTATGCGTTCCCGACATACAGTGCAAAGTACCATCGTACTGCAAATGTCACGTGTTTTGTCCCATGTGACTATTCAAGCCATTATAATGAAGCAGCCCTCCCCCTCTAATATCAGGTGTTAATTCTTTAACATTTATTTGGCGTTTTATTAGGTGTCCAATACATGTTGCTCTATCTTAGCCTCGTCTACCGAAGGGGTGGTTACCATTTCCTTTCACTTGTTTGTGTGTGTGTGTTCTAAATCCCTCTGTCCTAGTGTCAAATTATTTAATAAAAAAAATTGTTGATTGACACTAATTTATTGTACACTACTTTTCATACAAAAAGAAACACCCCTGAAGTATAGGTAAGGTATGGCACGCTCCACGTATCAAAATCATGGCGAGTTTTCCCGCGAATGTCGAGTTTCACGCGCTGTGTAGCGAGTTTTACTCGCCATATGTCGAGTGTGCAGCGTTATATGTCGAGTTTACAGCGCTACTGTCCAGTTTGCCCTCTATACATCGAGTTGTGCTCTCTATATGGTGAGTTTGACAAAAATCATGTCCAGTTTCAAAATCTCGACATGATTTTTTCTCAACATGAGGAAAACTCGACATGATTTTTTGGTGTATGTGTAAAAAAATCATGTCGAGTTTGCTCATGTTGAGAAAAAAATCATGTCGAGTTTGCTCATGTTGAGAAAAAAATCATGTCGAGTTTGCTCATGTTGAGAAAAAAATCATGTCGAGTTTGCTCATGTTGAGAAAAAAATCATGTCCAGTTTGCACATGTTGAAAAAAATCATGTCCAGTTTTTTAAAGCTCGGCATGATTATTCTGGACATGATTTATTCTGGACATGATTTATGAAACTCGGCACATAGAGTTCAAACTGGATAGGCAGCGCTGTAAACTCGACATATAGCGGGGTAAACTCGATATACAGCGCATGAAACTCGCCATGATTTGATACGTGGAGCGTGCCATAGTAAGGGGCAGGGTAATCCGAAACTGATGGACGGGGTGGCACCCCCACCCTTTTGGGGCGAAGTACCAACTCGCCTAGTACGACGCTACTAATAGATAGATATTACATCCTCACCTTTCGACTGATATCAAAATGAGTCCCAGGATGCCTATAGCAGTAGAACAGAGGTCAATTTTCACCAAAAAAATTAGAAATAGACCTATCCGATTTGTATGCGGTGTTTGGTTTATATGACTAGATTTGCATAGCTATGTAAAGCTATAGCGTCCTGCAATAATGTTCTAGTCAGTAAAATGGAAAAATATCAATTCTCCATCCTATATCTAGTAAATTTTTAAATTAACTTAAAAAACCCTCGACTACCGAAGGGGGGGGGGAGGTTGTTACCACCGCCCCCCCCCCCCACCCCCTTTCAGGTTTTTTTTTCTTCTTTCGCGTCTCGGCTATTTTGGTGCCAATTATTTAATTTAATTGTCATTTCTATGTTCCGCTCCTCTTAATCCAAAAACAAACATCCACCGGGGTATAGGTAATATACAGGGTGATCCCAAAGTGATGGATAGGGGGTGGTAACCACCCCCCCTTTGGAATAGAAGTACCAACATGCCTAACACAACACAGGAACATCACAGACACTTGATTTTGGTACCAATAGATAGTTATGGTCCTCCTCTTTACATTGATACCAAAATGAGTACCAATATGCCTAGCATTACGTCATAATGACGTTATAAAGTTCGCGTGTCAGCAAAACTGCCATTTCCATAGACACACACAGTGAAAAATTCAATTTTTCGCCAAAAAGGTTAGGAAAATCAGATTTTCATTCGGTTTTAGACTCTACTTGATGGGAAACGACTAGTTTTATAATGACAGCATTTTAGAGCTATAATAAGGTGTTTGAGTTGCTAAAATTGCGAAATATCAATTTTCCACCCTATATTCAGTATTTTCGGACTTATGACGTCAACATATGACGTCATGGTGATGTCATAATGGGGATGTTGGTACTTATATTGGTACCAATGGAAGAAGAAACTCTAAGCTATCATTTGGTACCAAATTTACAGGAATCGGGTGTTCAGTAACGAATATCACGGGGGGGGGAGGGGTATCCACCCCCTCTCCCCTTCGGGAGTTTTGTTACAAAAAATGGCTCAGGTAGACGAGGGTTAAATTCCTTACCTTATTACGTCACTTCATAATCCGAATGTTTGTTCTTATTTTGATAAAAAAGATGTAGTACCGAATTTATAGAAGTCAGATGTCCAATAAGGAAATCCAAAGGGCGCTAGCAACCAGCCTCTAAGAATATGTTGTTACAAAATGGCACAGGTAGACGATGGCTAATAACATTCGTCTACGCAATGTAGACTGGGTGATTTTGGGGAAAATTGTCTTTAATTGTATCTGTTTCATCTGAGTAATGTTCAAATATTTTGTAAATATATTCCATGCAGAAGTGAAATAGTGGAACGAAAAAAGTAAAAGTAAACACGAAATAACAAAATATGATACGATTAAGATCAACAGAAGTACACTGGCAATATCAGAATTGTAGAGCGTGAATTGGGTAAATTTAAATAAATATACTCGATGCTAAGGCGAAACCTTTTTCCGTCAAAATTTACATTTGCATTAGTGAATATCAATGACAGCGAACGCACAAAAAAGCAATATAATTAGGATACACCCATTTTGTATAGCTTTTTGTCGCGATAGATTCGATTCCATGATACCGGGAGAAACAAGAAAGAGCGATAAGAGACAAATAGGTCTAGCTACTTTCTGACACGTAGACCAGCTAAGATAGACTTATTTTCTTACAAAATGAGAAATAAAGAAAGAAATCACTAAATAAGAGTTTGAAGTAAATAGTGGAATTTGTTCGGTGATTTTGCGACATTTCGTGAGCTTTCAAGCCGTAGGACCATAATCATGGAATCTCTTCTGTTTCTTTTTGGATTTATCCTCAGCTGTAAGTATTATTTTTTGTTGTTGTCAATGTAAATTTTGTTTACAAAAGCTAAAGAAGATAGTTTAAATAATACCCAACGGGGGTACATATACCATTATACTCGAGAGGCATGTCTCTTTTTCTTCTACTTTGTTTTCGCTCATCTTGATTTGATCATAGTTATAAAAACTGTCCCAAAACGTTAACACTCGAAACAAAGGCATTTTGTTAAAAACTAAAGTACGCATGGGTATTTGTTTGATATGTTCTTAAAGACAAATAAATAAGCTTTTATTTGCCGTTTATTTCATTCCAATCCGATATGTAAAATAAAAGATATGCTTCGTCAAAAGGGAGAGTTGGTCTGATTTCCATTTTTTACATTTGTAAGATTGCGGAAAACACGATTTTGTAACCTACTCAAAACTGGAATTTATTGATTGACGATCATACTGAAGACATCGCCATTCCCTTTTGAACTCCATTATGGTCACTAAATTGTGACCATTGTCTTTATGATCATCATTATTTTGGTGTGCGTTTGCCAAATATTAATCAGTGAGTTCCACAGATATATCTGTGGTGAGTTCACTTTCATTAGAAGACTTAGTCTTATCAAATCGCTCAAAATTACACAGAATGCTAAAACCAAACCTACCCAAACAAACAATCAGATGCTTCTATATTGAATTTCCAAGGAAATCTATGTTTTTGTAGACATAAAAAACAACATAAACACGCAAAGAAGCAAAAAAGAAAACCTCTGATAATAGGTCTCCACGGATAGCAAAGCAGGCGAAATTGAAAATAAAGACACCAGTAGCAAGCCCAGGAGACCCATGGCGGACTAGAATTGCAACAACCCAAGCCAACATCTCTCTTTTTAGAAGTGTCGTTGTGCTAGATTCAACGATGAGCGCTTGGTAAAACACGGTGACGTGAATACAAAAGTTTTCCTTCAACAGAATGGAACATCAAGATCCATTTCTTTTCATTTTTAGATGGAAAGAAGATGTTCTCTGAAATTAAAATGTATTCATGTCGCGTCATGCAGTTAGCACCTTATAGGCAAAAATTGGACCAAGTTGATTTTGCACTCTCATATTTGATTAAGCATATCTTTAGTTCTACACATCGGACTGGAATGAAATGAATGGCAAATGAAAGTTAATGTCATTGGCTTTAAAGGAGTATCAAAGAAAGACCCATGCGTACTTTTCTACTAACCAAAATGCCCTTGCCTTGAGTGTTAACATTTTTTGGGGACAGCCTGTACACTTAACATATTTAAGCGAGCTAGATATTGGCTACAAAAGTTATCATATACACACAGGCTGTTTGCCTGGCCTAGCATTGCTTTCGTGCTGTGCACAGTCGAATTGCATATTTTAGGCTTATTTTGTACTGTTTTGTAACATATTATATATTTGTTTCTTGTATATATATTTATGTCTGTGTCTAAACAAGATGTTTGTGTTCAATGCACTAAAACAATAAAACAATGCCATAGAAATGTATTTCGTAAAACATGCAAAAGATATGTTCATAAAAAGTGTATTAAAAAGTTCAAAAAATGAATGGATATTTAGGCAAATGTATCACAGTAAATAAGCTTCTAACTGATGTTAATGATCAGATAAGTGATTATGACGAAACTCTTAATATTAATAATATTGACTTTAAGAAATATGACGACATTGCCTTTAATCCACTATGATCTGAAAGTACTTCAAAAGAATTAGATGATGACCAAAATTATAAATTCCCCAAAAGTTCTTACATTACTTCAGATCAGTTTCGTTCAAGTTCACTTACTCACGGTGGATTTACTATCATGAATGCTTCTTATATAAGAAGCAAATCTAAGAACTTTGAAACTCTTAAAGCTTGTATTAAAAGTTTAAATCATAATATCACAATAATATGACTAACTGAAAGATAAACCCCATGAATATTACAATCTTCTCGGATATAATTTAGAATATATGAACAGAATTGGCCTTTTAAAAGGTGGTGTACCACTCCTAATTACGAATCATGTTTTATTGAAATTGGAAATAACAACCAAAAGAATAATATAGTGGGCGTGGTCTACAGCTATAGACGATTTTACAGCGGACATTGATCCACTATATAAGACTATAGCTGCAGAAAAAAAGTTGTATTATATAATGGGAGACTTCAACATTGATCTTCTTAAAGATGATAGTGATAGAGCAACTCATGAATATGTATTCACATTCTACCATTTATAAACAAACCAGAATAACAAAGACCACTGCGACAATTGTAGACAATATAATGAGAATCTTGTTGAATCTGCTATTTTAATTACTTCTTCTTATTGCGTATGAGACAGCAGTTAAATATGTTGTAAACGTTGGAGCCAACTCACTGTTGATTGATTGGGGTTTGAGAAATCTGTGTCCACCGGTGGGCGAAAGGTAGGGCACTCATTGAGAATGTGATCCGCAGTATGTGATGGAGAACCACATTGGCAGGCTGGCGATGGCCACAGCCCCCATCGGTGCATATTGCTGCTGAAGCGACCGACTCCTGTGCGAATCCGGTTTAAGGTGACCCATTCCTCACGTGGGAGATTGCTGCAAGGTGGTAGTTCTGTCTTCGGTGTAATAGAGAGTTGATCTGGTCTTGGAGTATCTAGCCAGACAGTATTCCATGTACTGCTGGAGCGTTCCCCCTTTTTTGGTAATTACTGATATCACCGATCATCTGCCAACGATCTTAGCAACTGATTCAATTTTAAATAAACGATCTAAAATGAGAAAAAATGCATAATTATATAAAAGAAATCTTAATAGTGAAAATATCACAAAACTAAAATGATGATGAATGATTAGCTCTAATACAATGCTGTCTAATTTGGATAATACGAAGAGTTTGTTGATCATACATTCCTAATTCCATCTTTTATTAGCTATTATTACCAATGGAAACATTCATATGTTAATATCTGTTGCAGTAGCTGTCTTTAAAAAAGGAAACTGGTGGCTGGACTCAGAGATTCATATTGGTGGTTCTGTGCGCAAAATGTACGGTGCCGTATTTGTAGTTAATAGCGCCTCAATTTGGTTAAATGTGTCCTGCAGATTACTTGATTTATGGGAGAGAGAGAGAGGGGGGGGGAGAGGGAGAGAGAGAGTTTTTGCATAGTATAAAAAGAAGAGCAGGACACCTTGTGATAAGAGAACGCGAGATCTCAGTAATTATTGAAACTTCGAAATTTTCTGCTTTTAAAGTGTTTTAAAAGGCATGGTAGCCTTAATAAGAACTAGGTTTCAACGGTCTGCACCTATTAACCATCTCATCAGTTGCACTATTTATAGTATATAATAGGTTCTTTGAGCGAAAGCATGTTAAATATTTATTATTTAGCCCAGAACTTTTTTGTGGGATTTTAAATTCTACGGATCGTTCTGCCTCTCTGAGCACAGCACGGCAACAGAATACCATCCACCAATAGCGCATAAACAATGGCGCCAAGACTCCGCATGATGCCACGTTCAAACTTGGCACGTCACCGCGACCTTTTTCAATATTTCTTTGCTTAGTAGTATTATCAACTTAGAGGAAGAGCATAATACTTTGTTAATCAAACGACCACGTTGGATAGATTCAATCGTGTAATAGGTTATTTGTTTTTAATATTAGTATTTTATTTTACAATTATTACCATCATTTTGGTTCTAAATTATAGCCCAATATTACCGATAAAATTCATTATATCTCTGATTTCAAATAATATCCACACGATTTACTTTCAAACATCATCAAATACAGTTTGCTTTATCTAATTTTGTATTCGATCTTCGCACTCAGTGTGCATACGAAAGACGTAAAATAAACTCATCCAACATGTCTGCCTGATCAGTGCAGTATTTTCTGGATCCGTGAGCTGGACTTTCAAACACTTTCGAAATTCAAAAACCAAAACCCGGGAAAACTTGTAACATTTGAATGAAATAAAATGAATGCGATAAAATCACATGTAACATTGACAAAATGATTGTGCATTTGAGCAGAATTTATTCGTTTCCCGCGAGTTATACTCACGGTTGAATTGTAAAGACAGTGCCATGATAATTCAGAAAGGATATCTGAGATAACAAAAGAAATACTTAGACATATAATAAAAACCATAGGTTTTGGATGATTTGTGTGATTGACTCTTTACAAAATCTCCCACATGTAAGAATGAATTGTGATTTCAAGGCGCCCGATATTGTGCTCGAAATTTCTAGAAAATAACTCTGATGTGAGTTCACTATTCTAGTTAATTTTACCAAAGTCGGCTTTAAAGCAGTTTGGCTTTTTAACTATAATTTTTGATGTTTTAAAAAAAAAAAAAAAAAAAAATTGGACGCAAAACCTGTATTACAACAGGGGTTCACATCTATGTTCGCTCTCGCGTGCCATATTTGTCCGCGATTTTGGTAACGATCATTACGGTCAGTATCACAGATTGAGTGAGCCCACCGGGGGATAGATTCAATCGTGTAATAGGTTGTTTTTAATATTAGTATTTTATTTTACAATTATTACCATCATTTTGGTTCTAAATTATAGCCCAATATACCGATAAAATTCATTATATCTCTGATTTCAAATAATATCCACACGATGTACTTTCAAACATCATCAAATACAGTTTGCTTTATCTAATTTGTATTCGATCTTCGCACTCAGTGTGCATACGAAAGACGTAAAATAAACTCATCCAACATGTCTGCCTGATCAGTGCAGTATTTTCTGGATCCGTGAGCTGGACTTTCAATCAAACACTTTCGAAATTCAAAAACCATAACCCGGGAAAACTTGTAACATTTGAATGAAATAAAATGAATGCGATAAAATCACATGTTACACTGACAAAATGATTGTGCATTTGAGCAGAATTTATTCGTTTCCCGCGAGTTATACTCACGGTTGAATTGTAAAGACAGTGCCATGATAATTCAGAACTACTGAGATAACAAAAGAAATACTTAGACATATAATAAAAACCATAGGTTTTGGATGATTTGTGTGATTGACTCTTTACAAAATCTCCCACATGTAAGAATGAATTGTGATTTCAAAGCGCCCGATATTGTGCTCGAAATTTCTAGAAAATAACTCTGATGTGAGTTCACTATTCTAGTTAATTTTACCAAAGTCGGCTTTAAAGCAGTTTGGCTTTTTAACTATAATTTTTGATGTTTTTCATTTTGGTTTGTTTTTTTTAAAATTTTGCTTCGCTCTTATGTGCAAGAACCAAAGCTTGAACGAGCAGAGAAGAAATGGTGCACTGGCATCCTATCCTTCCATATGAAAGCAGTGTATAAAGCAAGCAAGCTCCATTCAGAGCCACCTAGAGTTTAGAAAACAACACGGACAACATATAAATCTACGAAGACCACCTAAAATTTTAGAAAACAATCCAAAAATGAAAATATAGTGAAAAAGAAAAATGGATTTAAAACCGACTTTGGTAATCACCAATTAACTAGAGTAAGTGGACTCACATCAGAGATATTTTCTAGAGATATTAACACTTAAGTGCCTAAGAGGGGGGGTCTATAGTATCCATGATTTGTTTTTCAGCGATTTCTCGCGCGTGAAAAATATTTTTGAACTCTAATTTTTTGTAATTGTGTAACTTATCGATGCGCTTCTTTCCATAAAAAAAGAAATTCTAAAAAATCTCGCCCGTTAATGAGATAATTAGCTTGGGTCCCTAGGAACCCCCCCCCCCCTTAGGCTCCAACGGGAGTGTGATTTTAAAAATAAAAATGAGCAAACCCTGTTGCCAGAAATATTTTTCTACTTATGTATGTTCATATGCATGAAACAAAATTAATGACATAATCAGAAAAAATAATTAACCCTTTATGTGCTGAACAGAAGCGATTCCATCATCGAGCGACTGCGCGCCATTGCTGTACAAACCTATGGAAAATACGACTGCCCCCATAAATAAATACAAGAATGTACAAAATGGTAATGTTTGTGTTAAATATATGTAAATTGGTCCTTCTAGAGCAGATATAACCATCAAAATGATTTGCAATGTGTATGCTGTGGAAGCAGGATCGCGGAAACCTCAATGGATTGCCATTGATAAAGAACGTTTTTTAGCGCAAAATTGGATTTTCGCCTATTTTCTATGGAAAATGCCAATTTTGGCAATTCGCGGACTTGATGGCGTCATTGTGACGCCATACTAGGTATGTTGGTACTTATTTTGGTATCAATGGAAAGAGGAGGACCATAGCTATCCACTGGTATCAAAATCATAAGCATCGGGTGCTTTATAAAAAATTATCGGGGGGTGGTAACCACCCCCCCCCTTGGTAAACCGTGTTACAAAAAAAGGCTTGGTAAGACGAGGGTTAACTTCGGTTTCATCACTTGAAGCTTTGATTGATAATGTGATTGCATTGTACCATATTTCCAGCAGATCAGTGGGAAGCTTACAATTGTCATTTTGTTATTTTTAAAAGTGAATATTATTGTCCAGAGATAATGAAACTCACACAAAGATCGTATGGCGAGAAAAAAAAAGAAGAAAACCCTAGTCAATCAGTCATGCAGTCGGCTCTGCTTTTCTCTTCGTGTAATACGATTGCGTTATTAACCCTCGTCTACCGATGTGTAATATCTGACAGAAATGCTATTTGACTAGTTTGGGTTTATACTCTTGCCGTACCAAAGTTGTTTTTTTTATACAAAATTTCTAAAATTCGTAAGCATGTTCTTCTGAAATTGTCGTAGTGTGTTTATATCGTAAGCAGCATTGTACTTTAGATTGGCGGTGTGTATGTCGCAAAGGCGTATTATATACATGCGCAAGTTATGGGAATTTCATTTAGAGAATAAAGGTAAGATTTTGGGAACCGGCAATCTCTTTACTACGAATTGAACCCAAGGCGATACCATTATTTTAAGTGGAAGAACGAGGCCGGAATCATACATGTATTCCCATTCTTTTAACAGCTTTATCAATTTAAGGTCATCTTTAACCCAATTTCGCGATGCTTTACGGCTTAAATACAACAAGAAAGACTGCCACCACCCAGTGACAACAATCGAACAACCCGCGAACGTAGCAAAACGCGGTATGACGCGAGCGCTTCAACCTAAAAAATAGCATCAATACGAAGCGCGTACTATCTGGGTTCAATTTATCATATTGAACCCCGGCATCAGCCAATGATATTGCGTACATTTCCACAGCAGTTTAAGAATGCGCTTTAAAACACACAAATTAAACCAGTTTGACCATCGAGTTATAGAAACTATAATTCCACGGTATAGTACCAGTTTTGGAACGTCTCACCAATATAAAGTGGAATGCACTTTTTATTTGAGTAATAATCACAAACTACTCCAAATTTTGTAGCGTATTTAGGTTAAAAATATGCTTTATTTTCAGAGGTTTGCACTCACGGAAAGACGGATTTCATATATTTTTCAGGCTCGAAATGGGTTCAAATTGAATTAAAAAGAAAAACAAAACAAGGGGGTGTTTTGCAGTGTTAGTAGATAAGGAAAATTACGGAGGTTTCTGTGACGTTGTGCAAACAAGAAAACTATATTAAAGTTGCCGATGATCTTTCAACTTGACTACATGGGATATTTGCTAAGAATACTTTCTGCATTTAAAATGCGAAAGGGAACAAGCAAAATGTGATTGGATTTATATTTTTCCTTCCTATACATAGTCCTATACAAATCAACAGGAGTTCATAATTAACGAATGTTTGAACCAGCAATTTTGTAATTAAATAGTATAGGCCTATGTTTACGCCTTTCATATTTTTAACTTTGAACGGCATTATTCACTAAACGATGCTTTGCCTTGTACGGACTCCCCTGGCAAACCTAAAAATAACATAAACATGATAAACAAGTCAAGTGGTGGTTTGCGCGTGGTACTTGAGAACATGGAAGAAAGGGATAAGAAGGAAGCACATCGAGTTCCACCATCCGATGTTAATCTGTTTATCCATTCACACGCACAAAAGGAAGGGATTCAACAGCGACCCTTTGATCGTAATCCCTCTGCCGCAATCGATGATTGGCGAGCAATCATTACTAGAGAATTTTTTGAAAACTCTATATACGAACACCTAGAAGTATAAAAGTATATTGCATATTACAACAATTTCGCGCTGTCTCCGGTGTGTATTTGTCGCTGTTTTCGTTAAATACGACTAAAGCTGAATGCATAACGATGTACAAACACTAGTGTTTGTACATCGTTATGCATTCAGCTTTAGTGCCCAAGACTGCCCAGTGTGAAAAATAAAGGATGAAAGTTTGACTAAATTTGAACGTTTGACCGGGGGCGTCTTGGATTTTCGTTGGGCACCCGTGCTCGTTAGGGACCCCTAACAGGACCAATTTTCAGTTAAAATATACCCGGCCCCTAGTGGGACCAGCTTTGGTGATACTAGATTTCAGTAAAATTATACACCTAATGGTACAGCAGTAATATGACATCTTACTGAGCTATTTTAAATATATTTCCCACTATTATTATCCCAGTTATAATATACTCTGTTTTGAAATTCCACTTAAAATGTATTATAAACATCTTTACTTGTGTGCAAAATATTTTTGATTATTGTAACAATTGATTTTTCACTGTATTGCATTATTTACATAATTATTTATCATATTGTTTTTGCTGTATTCTATGTTTGAAAATTGAAGGTAATTTGCAGTGAGATTATACCCCTTGCAGGACCTGTTCTCAATACATGAAAAAAGATACACATTTAAAATAGCCAATATACAAGAAAAATACCACTTGTGCTGCTGCAAGAACAAAATACACACTTAGGGTTATTTTGCTGATATGTTTAGATTATTTTTTCCTATTTGTATCATTGAACCAGTCACAATCACAACTGAATTTGTACCCCTAGCGGGACTAGAACTTAATTATTGTGAATTTGATACCACTAGCGGTAGTCCCTCCTTTGCAGCTAGTCCCTCTTTTTTCGGAACGAGCATGGATTCCCAACCAAAATCCAAGAACCCCCAGGCGTGTTGATCGGTTATGGAAGCTGCCATATGTTTGAGTATGTTTGAGTATTTACTTTGCAGCATTCATCGCGTGGTGATTCGTTGATGCCCGATGACCCGGAATCTTTATGTAATAAAGAAACAACCACGAACTGCGATTTTTCTCGAGCGAGAAAATCGGATTAGGATTATCCTCGGAAGGGCCACTTGAGAGAATATAAATAACAAATGCAATTATGGGGCGGCAGAAAGATCGTTCAAAAGTCATGTTGAGAAGGTGTCCCGTCGGCATTCCCTCGCGAGCGAAGTTCTCTCACGTTTTAGTGAAAGCGCAGCTAGGAAAATATCTTGTCATGGATGTTCGCTCTAAATGCAAGGAGAAAGTCTCTCGTCCGAGAGAATATGTGTGAGCGAATGTCTCTCGACTGAGAGCAATTCTCTGCGAATACCGCCTTACAAACCATTCCTTTTACTAGGCAAGTTTATATTGACCATAACCTTATCATATTTTCTCTTATTTCATTTCCTTTATTTCGTTTTTCGTTGCATTTTTTTTAATTCTACACGGAGAGGGATTGATTTTGTAGTGTGTCTGTGTTTCTGTCTGTCTGTATATCTGTCTGTGTGTGAGGGCACATGTGGTCCAGTGGATAAAGCGTCCGACTCGCACCAAAGGTTGTGAGTTCGAGCCCCACTGAGGTCAATGTGTTTCGCCCTTGAGTAAGGCGCTTTACCTCAATTACTCCTCCCTACCCAGGTGTATAAATGGGTACCGGCATTATTCAATGTTGGGAAGGTAACAGACTCGCTGTAGAGGAGGTGTAGCGATCATCCTACAGCAACATTATATGGTGGAGTCTGGCCCAATCGCTTCGAAAGAGAGATGGGCACTCCGTTCCTAGTGTACACAGGTCCGTCATGCACCTTTACCCTTTTTTGTGTTAAAAATGTTGACCCAAATATTAACCCAAATGTTAACCCACTGCTTCCGCATACATGCGCACATTTTCATGCCACATGGATGCAGTGGTCCTTGGGTAGTGTTTCATATGACATTGGTGACCTCATGTGACCTCTGTACCCATTCTCAAACTGCGACGGCAGACGACACATGCGTTAGCTTTGTAGGTGAAGAGAGAATGGCCAAAAAGTGCCTTAGAAAAGGCGGAACTGGCAACTATCGTACTACAAGCTAATTTTGGTATTTTTGAAAGTATGGGTCCTGACTATCTCACAAATATAAAATTGCCCAAAATTCCTGTGGGGGAACATATCCAAATGACGTCATCAAAATGGCTGCCCAAAATTATTCGTTTTAGCATTCTCTTTTGGTACCGACTTCATTTCGTCAACTTGCTAGACATTTAGGGCCATAACTATGTGAAATATACATTTCTTGTTCAACATTTGAGTTATTCTAGAGATATTAATATTTTAAAGACTAGAGAGCGCTTTCAATATGGCGGCCAATATGAAAAACGGTGTTTCTATAATTTAATTTGATAAATTATGCTGAAAATAAATAATTTCGCATTAATACACACTGCAATTGTTTTATAAGCGGTATAATGTCTTATTTTTACACTAATGACGATTTTTTTCATAACCTTAATAATATAGTATTTTATAACCAATATCCGATTGTATATGATACATTAAAAGTAAAATATGTATCATATATTACAGTATCAGATGTTTTATTCTTTATCTCAATTTTTGGATGATAAGTGTTCATGTTTATAAATGCGAAAGAAGAGCAAAATGAACACAAACACAAATGTAAGCATATACACACACACGCATGCACACGTACAAGCACATGCACACCAGATAATACAGGTATTTAGTTATATTACATAGTGTTATATAAGATCATAATTAAAGTTGATACTCTATTTTAAATGTTTGTTTGCAGATAACAAGAACGCATTTCGCACACATACAAATAAACACATCGCAACACATAACTGTTGGTAAACAAGGATGCCTTTTGTTGCAGAAGAAGAAAAAAAAAAAAAAAAAAAAAAGAAACAACCACGAACTGCGATTTTTCTCGAGCGAGAAAATCGGATTAGGATTATCCTCGGAAGGGCCACTTGAGAGAATATAAATAACAAATGCAATTATGGGGCGGCATATTATAACCTTAATAATATAGTATTTTATAACCAATATCCGATTGTATATGATACATTAAAAGTAAAATATGTATCATATATTACAGTATCAGATTGTGTCACTAATTTAGATGTTTTATTCTTTATCTCAATTTTTGGATGATAAGTGTTCATGTTTATAAATGCGAAAGAAGAGCAAAATGAACACAAACACAAATGTAAGCATATACACACACACGCATGCACACGTACAAGCACATGCACACCAGATAATACAGGTATTTAGTTATATTACATAGTGTTATATAAGATCATAATTAAAGTTGATACTCTATTTTAAATGTTTGTTTGCAGATAACAAGAACGCATTTCGCACACATACAAATAAACACATCGCAACACATAACTGTTGGTAAACAAGGATGCCTTTTGTTGCAGAAGAAGATATTAAAGAGTGCATAAAGCTGTTAAAAGCGCGCAATTAACCATAAAATATGAAAATTTAGGCTATTTTGGCACATTCTATGCATTTTTAACTATTTGGATGGGTACTTGTTCACAGTTTAAAGCTCTGGAAGCACCTAGCTTGTATAAATTCTGTGCATAAAGTACACTTCTCAGTCCCTAAGTAAGCACCTTTCTCATAAAATCCCAGGGAAACGCTATTGGTGGTAGCTTTTAACAAATGAATATTTGAAATACTCTTTCAACATACGAATTTCAAAAATGGTAGAGGTAAAGAGGCCGTACCTGTGTACACAGAACAGGGGTGCCTATCATTTGAAGTGATGCAAGAAATTTTAAAACAATGGCAAAATTTTGATATCTACATTTGAAAATTGTTAAGAAAGTAATCAAAACCATGGTATCACAGTATTTTAGTATATCAGTTATAACTCTTAGAGAGAAAATTTTAATTGGTTGATTTCAAAGACAAATATTTAGTAAAACGTTTCTTTTATTACATTTTTGTCAGTCTTTTAATTATTATAAGTAATCTATAGGTAAAAACACCCCAAGGTACCTTGAGAAACTATTAATAGTTGTACAGATATCTTAGTGTAAATCCAGATTCAGATAATTCAGATTGTTGGCATTGGTCCTGTGGATAGAACGGACAACTTATGTTGTGAAGGCTGTGGGGTTCAAATCCAGAATCGGTCAACTTATTGTGCTCTTAGGCAAGGCAAATTGCCTCTTTTGCTTCTCTTTACCCAGAAGTGAAATCGGGAGCTGTTAGATAGGAATGTTACAGATTAGAAACTATGCTACGGTTACAAAATCTACAATTTTTAGCAATGGGGATGCACTTGAACATAAAAGCAAATGCTCAGATGCATTCGCAGTGCATTTGCTTAACCATTTATAGAATCATATTTTGCTGCAATCACATCATTAGATATTTTTAAATAACAATTGACCTCGAATTACCTTCCTATTTTAATACATTATCTGTTTAATAATTCAATTAATGATTTTATACAGATAGGAATTTGCGGCAGATGTACTTTTATGTTCGTATAAGGAATCTGGTTTTGTTTTATATTGTCCCTTTTTCTTTCAAGACAGATGCATTGACAACAGTTACTGATGAGGCTATTAATGGCTCGATCGCCAGCGTTTTGTAATTCATTGAATCCTAAAAATGGTTAAAAGGTTGCAAATGAAACAATTTACTTAAAGTTTTCCTGGTATCAGGATTGGTTAAAGGTGAAAATACAGCCTTCATGAACGCATGCGTAGTTTATTTTATTATTTTATTTTAATTTGCAACATCTTTACCCAGGGTAGCCCGATTCAGTCGAAACTGATCTAACACCATGAACACGGAGCCCTGCAACATAATACATCTAGCAAATTTAAAAATCTACAAAAAACCGTCGCGGTTTGTGAATGGATACAAAGATCACATGAGTTCAACAAGGTCATATGAGGTCACCAACATGTGGGCCACTACCCAAAGACCATTGTAGTATCCGAGTTTCATGAAAATGTACGCATGTATGTGGAAAGAGTGGGCAATTTTATTTATGGTTAACATTTGGGTTAACATTTGGGTCAACATTTTAACCACAGACACATTCACAGACAGACACACTACCAAAGCAATCCCTATGTGCCTTCTTGCAGATGACAAAACAATGCATATGTCACAAATAATTTACATCATGATCGCTCATCTAGTTCTACAAGATGGGGCCCTTCATCCTTTTATTTCTAGCACGCCCATACCACTTACCTACCCTTTAGCCATCTTCAGATTTTGATAGCCAGATTTCTTGGTTTCTTCTTTCGCTATATAAATTATATCCCTAACGGTCCTTAACTGCATTTTTTTCACTTTTCAAAAAACGGATCCCTGCCTTGTTTTGGGGTGAAATTGCCCTTACATCTAACAAGAAAAATAACGCTACCACTTTTTTTTTTTGCGGTGATCGTTAGGTTGGTAGTCTTTTCCCAGAAAGGACGTTAGGGATAAAGATGTCATGGTATAGAAGCACTGAAAAGGGTTAAAAGTGACTCGTGACGTCTTACATGTTGTACTATTCTATAACAATAGCGGATGATTTTGGTGTGTAATTGAAATATAAATAAGACCCATATTTTGAAGAATACTAATTATGCCGTAGTTGGACGGGTATACCTGCACCTGCTATAGCTAGCTTCGAACGCGAGGGGAGTGGTGGCTGATTAACATCAAATTCCACAAAAGGGACTAAAGTTCCACTTTTTCCAGATTTTTTTAAAATAAAAAGGTACAAAACTTAGAGAAATTTGACAAGAAGGTCAATATTTTGGTGAAGGGTGCGCAAACAGTCAAAGAGGACAATTTTAGGAGGTTAGGTCTACTTTTACAAAATGGTCCACTTTTTCTAGGTCCCGCACCCCATCCTGTGTACTCTCTAAATGTAAATGAGTGAAACTTTCACTCCCAAAAAGAGTGAAACTCTTGTAAAACACTCCAAAATGAGAGGGGTTGTACTTTAAAGAGGGAATTTCCACTCCAAAAGAGTGGATTTCCACTCTTTTTCGTGTTGCCCTTAATTTGTTTAACTCCTCCAAAGGAGTTAAACCACTCATCTTAATTGGGGTGGTTTACACTATACAAGCATTTCACTCTTTTTGAGAGTGAAATTTTCACTTGTTACGGAACTGACTATAACAATTAATCCTCGTCTTACGGGGTGAGGGGGAAGTTACCCCACCCACGGAACTTTTCTTAGGTTTGCAAATGCTAAAACTATCATCAAAAGCTTCCAGGTAATCATTAGGATATTTTTTTAAGGGTCATTTTAGCGGAAAAATTGTGAAGGTGCCGCCTTCGTCGGGGTTAGGATTTGCTACCAAAGTCGATGGCTTAGGGGTGGTTGCCAGCCAATAGGTATATTCATCCCAGGTATTATTATACAGTACGTCTGCGAGGTTATCACCTCCCTTGTACCACCTACCCCGCGAAACTTTCCTTCCGAGCGCTAAATTCTAAAAAATATCATCAAAAGCTTCGATGTAATTGTTGAGACAACCTCTTCGGTCAATGTGAAGGACCCGCCTTCAGAGGCAATGGCTAATTATTATAATTTTACGGTACTTTTTTCAAATGTTCTGCAGAGTATGTCACGAAAACCAGGGCCGTATACTGGATTTTTTACGGGGGGGGGGGGTGCGGGTCTTCGAAAAAGTGGACCTTTTTTTGGAAAATGGACCTAACGCCCTAAATGGTCTTTTTTTGGACGTTTTGAACATCTCAACACCAAAAAATGGACTTTTTCGTCATATTTTCTCTAAACTTTGGACCTTTTTATAAAAAAAATTGGCAAAGAGTGGACTTTTTCCCCTTTTGTGGAATTTGGGGGTGCGACCGCACCCCCGCATCCCCCTGCGTACGGGCCTGACGAAAACACTCTGTATACATAGAACTTGTAGTTTGTCATCATTAAAGCCAAAACTTGCATGAAAATCCGATATTTTTAGTGCAAAATTGAAATTTCGCCTATTGCGTGTGTCTATGGAAATGGAAATAAACATTTTTGCTGGCCCACGCACTTTATGACGTCATCATGACAACCTACTGGTTAATGTTGGTACTTATTTTGGTATTAATTTAATTTTCACCATGTTTCATAAGTATTACAACCTATACAAATCAACAGGAGTTCATAATTAACGAATGTTTGAACCAGCAATTTTGTAATTAAATAGTATAGGCCTATGTTTACGCCTTTCATATTTTTAACTTTGAACGGCATTATTCACTAAACGATGCTTTGCCTTGTACGGACTCCCCTGGCAAACCTAAAAATAACATAAACATGATAAACAAGTCAAGTGGTGGTTTGCGCGTGGTACTTGAGAACATGGAAGAAAGGGATAAGAAGGAAGCACATCGAGTTCCACCATCCGATGTTAATCTGTTTATCCATTCACACGCACAAAAGGAAGGGATTCAACAGCGACCCTTTGATCGTAATCCCTCTGCCGCAATCGATGATTGGCGAGCAATCATTACTAGAGAATTTTTTGAAAACTCTATATACGAACACCTAGAAGTATAAAAGTATATTGCATATTACAACAATTTCGCGCTGTCTCCGGTGTGTATTTGTCGCTGTTTTCGTTAAATACGACTAAAGCTGAATGCATAACGATGTACAAACACTAGTGTTTGTACATCGTTATGCATTCAGCTTTAGTGCCCAAGACTGCCCAGTGTGAAAAATAAAGGATGAAAGTTTGACTAAATTTGAACGTTTGACCGGGGGCGTCTTGGATTTTCGTTGGGCACCCGTGCTCGTTAGGGACCCCTAACAGGACCAATTTTCAGTTAAAATATACCCGGCCCCTAGTGGGACCAGCTTTGGTGATACTAGATTTCAGTAAAATTATACACCTAATGGTACAGCAGTAATATGACATCTTACTGAGCTATTTTAAATATATTTCCCACTATTATTATCCCAGTTATAATATACTCTGTTTTGAAATTCCACTTAAAATGTATTATAAACATCTTTACTTGTGTGCAAAATATTTTTGATTATTGTAACAATTGATTTTTCACTGTATTGCATTATTTACATAATTATTTATCATATTGTTTTTGCTGTATTCTATGTTTGAAAATTGAAGGTAATTTGCAGTGAGATTATACCCCTTGCAGGACCTGTTCTCAATACATGAAAAAAGATACACATTTAAAATAGCCAATATACAAGAAAAATACCACTTGTGCTGCTGCAAGAACAAAATACACACTTAGGGTTATTTTGCTGATATGTTTAGATTATTTTTTCCTATTTGTATCATTGAACCAGTCACAATCACAACTGAATTTGTACCCCTAGCGGGACTAGAACTTAATTATTGTGAATTTGATACCACTAGCGGTAGTCCCTCCTTTGCAGCTAGTCCCTCTTTTTTCGGAACGAGCATGGATTCCCAACCAAAATCCAAGAACCCCCCAGGCGTGTTGATCGGTTATGGAAGCTGCCATATGTTTGAGTATGTTTGAGTATTTACTTTGCAGCATTCATCGCGTGGTGATTCGTTGATGCCCGATGACCCGGAATCTTTATGTAATAAAGAAACAACCACGAACTGCGATTTTTCTCGAGCGAGAAAATCGGATTAGGATTATCCTCGGAAGGGCCACTTGAGAGAATATAAATAACAAATGCAATTATGGGGCGGCAGAAAGATCGTTCAAAAGTCATGTTGAGAAGGTGTCCCGTCGGCATTCCCTCGCGAGCGAAGTTCTCTCACGTTTTAGTGAAAGCGCAGCTAGGAAAATATCTTGTCATGGATGTTCGCTCTAAATGCAAGGAGAAAGTCTCTCGTCCGAGAGAATATGTGTGAGCGAATGTCTCTCGACTGAGAGCAATTCTCTGCGAATACCGCCTTACAAACCATTCCTTTTACTAGGCAAGTTTATATTGACCATAACCTTATCATATTTTCTCTTATTTCATTTCCTTTATTTCGTTTTTCGTTGCATTTTTTTTAATTCTACACGGAGAGGGATTGATTTTGTAGTGTGTCTGTGTTTCTGTCTGTCTGTATATCTGTCTGTGTGTGAGGGCACATGTGGTCCAGTGGATAAAGCGTCCGACTCGCACCAAAGGTTGTGAGTTCGAGCCCCACTGAGGTCAATGTGTTTCGCCCTTGAGTAAGGCGCTTTACCTCAATTACTCCTCCCTACCCAGGTGTATAAATGGGTACCGGCATTATTCAATGTTGGGAAGGTAACAGACTCGCTGTAGAGGAGGTGTAGCGATCATCCTACAGCAACATTATATGGTGGAGTCTGGCCCAATCGCTTCGAAAGAGAGATGGGCACTCCGTTCCTAGTGTACACAGGTCCGTCATGCACCTTTACCCTTTTTTGTGTTAAAAATGTTGACCCAAATATTAACCCAAATGTTAACCCACTGCTTCCGCATACATGCGCACATTTTCATGCCACATGGATGCAGTGGTCCTTGGGTAGTGTTTCATATGACATTGGTGACCTCATGTGACCTCTGTACCCATTCTCAAACTGCGACGGCAGACGACACATGCGTTAGCTTTGTAGGTGAAGAGAGAATGGCCAAAAAGTGCCTTAGAAAAGGCGGAACTGGCAACTATCGTACTACAAGCTAATTTTGGTATTTTTGAAAGTATGGGTCCTGACTATCTCACAAATATAAAATTGCCCAAAATTCCTGTGGGGGAACATATCCAAATGACGTCATCAAAATGGCTGCCCAAAATTATTCGTTTTAGCATTCTCTTTTGGTACCGACTTCATTTCGTCAACTTGCTAGACATTTAGGGCCATAACTATGTGAAATATACATTTCTTGTTCAACATTTGAGTTATTCTAGAGATATTAATATTTTAAAGACTAGAGAGCGCTTCAATATGGCGGCCAATATGAAAAACGGTGTTTCTATAATTTAATTTGATAAATTATGCTGAAAATAAATAATTTCGCATTAATACACACTGCAATTGTTTTATAAGCGGTATAATGTCTTATTTTTACACTAATGACGATTTTTTTCATAACCTTAATAATATAGTATTTTATAACCAATATCCGATTGTATATGATACATTAAAAGTAAAATATGTATCATATATTACAGTATCAGATGTTTTATTCTTTATCTCAATTTTTGGATGATAAGTGTTCATGTTTATAAATGCGAAAGAAGAGCAAAATGAACACAAACACAAATGTAAGCATATACACACACACGCATGCACACGTACAAGCACATGCACACCAGATAATACAGGTATTTAGTTATATTACATAGTGTTATATAAGATCATAATTAAAGTTGATACTCTATTTTAAATGTTTGTTTGCAGATAACAAGAACGCATTTCGCACACATACAAATAAACACATCGCAACACATAACTGTTGGTAAACAAGGATGCCTTTTGTTGCAGAAGAAGAAAAAAAAAAAAAAAAAAAAAAGAAACAACCACGAACTGCGATTTTTCTCGAGCGAGAAAATCGGATTAGGATTATCCTCGGAAGGGCCACTTGAGAGAATATAAATAACAAATGCAATTATGGGGCGGCATATTATAACCTTAATAATATAGTATTTTATAACCAATATCCGATTGTATATGATACATTAAAAGTAAAATATGTATCATATATTACAGTATCAGATTGTGTCACTAATTTAGATGTTTTATTCTTTATCTCAATTTTTGGATGATAAGTGTTCATGTTTATAAATGCGAAAGAAGAGCAAAATGAACACAAACACAAATGTAAGCATATACACACACACGCATGCACACGTACAAGCACATGCACACCAGATAATACAGGTATTTAGTTATATTACATAGTGTTATATAAGATCATAATTAAAGTTGATACTCTATTTTAAATGTTTGTTTGCAGATAACAAGAACGCATTTCGCACACATACAAATAAACACATCGCAACACATAACTGTTGGTAAACAAGGATGCCTTTTGTTGCAGAAGAAGATATTAAAGAGTGCATAAAGCTGTTAAAAGCGCGCAATTAACCATAAAATATGAAAATTTAGGCTATTTTGGCACATTCTATGCATTTTTAACTATTTGGATGGGTACTTGTTCACAGTTTAAAGCTCTGGAAGCACCTAGCTTGTATAAATTCTGTGCATAAAGTACACTTCTCAGTCCCTAAGTAAGCACCTTTCTCATAAAATCCCAGGGAAACGCTATTGGTGGTAGCTTTTAACAAATGAATATTTGAAATACTCTTTCAACATACGAATTTCAAAAATGGTAGAGGTAAAGAGGCCGTACCTGTGTACACAGAACAGGGGTGCCTATCATTTGAAGTGATGCAAGAAATTTTAAAACAATGGCAAAATTTTGATATCTACATTTGAAAATTGTTAAGAAAGTAATCAAAACCATGGTATCACAGTATTTTAGTATATCAGTTATAACTCTTAGAGAGAAAATTTTAATTGGTTGATTTCAAAGACAAATATTTAGTAAAACGTTTCTTTTATTACATTTTTGTCAGTCTTTTAATTATTATAAGTAATCTATAGGTAAAAACACCCCAAGGTACCTTGAGAAACTATTAATAGTTGTACAGATATCTTAGTGTAAATCCAGATTCAGATAATTCAGATTGTTGGCATTGGTCCTGTGGATAGAACGGACAACTTATGTTGTGAAGGCTGTGGGGTTCAAATCCAGAATCGGTCAACTTATTGTGCTCTTAGGCAAGGCAAATTGCCTCTTTTGCTTCTCTTTACCCAGAAGTGAAATCGGGAGCTGTTAGATAGGAATGTTACAGATTAGAAACTATGCTACGGTTACAAAATCTGCGATTTTTCTCGAGCGAGAAAATCGGATTAGGATTATCCTCGGAAGGGCCACTTGAGAGAATATAAATAACAAATGCAATTATGGGGCGGCATATTATAACCTTAATAATATAGTATTTTATAACCAATATCCGATTGTATATGATACATTAAAAGTAAAATATGTATCATATATTACAGTATCAGATTGTGTCACTAATTTAGATGTTTTATTCTTTATCTCAATTTTTGGATGATAAGTGTTCATGTTTATAAATGCGAAAGAAGAGCAAAATGAACACAAACACAAATGTAAGCATATACACACACACGCATGCACACGTACAAGCACATGCACACCAGATAATACAGGTATTTAGTTATATTACATAGTGTTATATAAGATCATAATTAAAGTTGATACTCTATTTTAAATGTTTGTTTGCAGATAACAAGAACGCATTTCGCACACATACAAATAAACACATCGCAACACATAACTGTTGGTAAACAAGGATGCCTTTTGTTGCAGAAGAAGATATTAAAGAGTGCATAAAGCTGTTAAAAGCGCGCAATTAACCATAAAATATGAAAATTTAGGCTATTTTGGCACATTCTATGCATTTTTAACTATTTGGATGGGTACTTGTTCACAGTTTAAAGCTCTGGAAGCACCTAGCTTGTATAAATTCTGTGCATAAAGTACACTTCTCAGTCCCTAAGTAAGCACCTTTCTCATAAAATCCCAGGGAAACGCTATTGGTGGTAGCTTTTAACAAATGAATATTTGAAATACTCTTTCAACATACGAATTTCAAAAATGGTAGAGGTAAAGAGGCCGTACCTGTGTACACAGAACAGGGGTGCCTATCATTTGAAGTGATGCAAGAAATTTTAAAACAATGGCAAAATTTTGATATCTACATTTGAAAATTGTTAAGAAAGTAATCAAAACCATGGTATCACAGTATTTTAGTATATCAGTTATAACTCTTAGAGAGAAAATTTTAATTGGTTGATTTCAAAGACAAATATTTAGTAAAACGTTTCTTTTATTACATTTTTGTCAGTCTTTTAATTATTATAAGTAATCTATAGGTAAAAACACCCCAAGGTACCTTGAGAAACTATTAATAGTTGTACAGATATCTTAGTGTAAATCCAGATTCAGATAATTCAGATTGTTGGCATTGGTCCTGTGGATAGAACGGACAACTTATGTTGTGAAGGCTGTGGGGTTCAAATCCAGAATCGGTCAACTTATTGTGCTCTTAGGCAAGGCAAATTGCCTCTTTTGCTTCTCTTTACCCAGAAGTGAAATCGGGAGCTGTTAGATAGGAATGTTACAGATTAGAAACTATGCTACGGTTACAAAATCTACAATTTTTAGCAATGGGGATGCACTTGAACATAAAAGCAAATGCTCAGATGCATTCGCAGTGCATTTGCTTAACCATTTATAGAATCATATTTTGCTGCAATCACATCATTAGATATTTTTAAATAACAATTGACCTCGAATTACCTTCCTATTTTAATACATTATCTGTTTAATAATTCAATTAATGATTTTATACAGATAGGAATTTGCGGCAGATGTACTTTTATGTTCGTATAAGGAATCTGGTTTTGTTTTATATTGTCCCTTTTTCTTTCAAGACAGATGCATTGACAACAGTTACTGATGAGGCTATTAATGGCTCGATCGCCAGCGTTTTGTAATTCATTGAATCCTAAAAATGGTTAAAAGGTTGCAAATGAAACAATTTACTTAAAGTTTTCCTGGTATCAGGATTGGTTAAAGGTGAAAATACAGCCTTCATGAACGCATGCGTAGTTTATTTTATTATTTTATTTTAATTTGCAACATCTTTACCCAGGGTAGCCCGATTCAGTCGAAACTGATCTAACACCATGAACACGGAGCCCTGCAACATAATACATCTAGCAAATTTAAAAATCTACAAAAAACCGTCGCGGTTTGTGAATGGATACAAAGATCACATGAGTTCAACAAGGTCATATGAGGTCACCAACATGTGGGCCACTACCCAAAGACCATTGTAGTATCCGAGTTTCATGAAAATGTACGCATGTATGTGGAAAGAGTGGGCAATTTTATTTATGGTTAACATTTGGGTTAACATTTGGGTCAACATTTTAACCACAGACACATTCACAGACAGACACACTACCAAAGCAATCCCTATGTGCCTTCTTGCAGATGACAAAACAATGCATATGTCACAAATAATTTACATCATGATCGCTCATCTAGTTCTACAAGATGGGGCCCTTCATCCTTTTATTTCTAGCACGCCCATACCACTTACCTACCCTTTAGCCATCTTCAGATTTTGATAGCCAGATTTCTTGGTTTCTTCTTTCGCTATATAAATTATATCCCTAACGGTCCTTAACTGCATTTTTTTCACTTTTCAAAAAACGGATCCCTGCCTTGTTTTGGGGTGAAATTGCCCTTACATCTAACAAGAAAAATAACGCTACCACTTTTTTTTTTTGCGGTGATCGTTAGGTTGGTAGTCTTTTCCCAGAAAGGACGTTAGGGATAAAGATGTCATGGTATAGAAGCACTGAAAAGGGTTAAAAGTGACTCGTGACGTCTTACATGTTGTACTATTCTATAACAATAGCGGATGATTTTGGTGTGTAATTGAAATATAAATAAGACCCATATTTTGAAGAATACTAATTATGCCGTAGTTGGACGGGTATACCTGCACCTGCTATAGCTAGCTTCGAACGCGAGGGGAGTGGTGGCTGATTAACATCAAATTCCACAAAAGGGACTAAAGTTCCACTTTTTCCAGATTTTTTTTAAAATAAAAAGGTACAAAACTTAGAGAAATTTGACAAGAAGGTCAATATTTTGGTGAAGGGTGCGCAAACAGTCAAAGAGGACAATTTTAGGAGGTTAGGTCTACTTTTACAAAATGGTCCACTTTTTCTAGGTCCCGCACCCCATCCTGTGTACTCTCTAAATGTAAATGAGTGAAACTTTCACTCCCAAAAAGAGTGAAACTCTTGTAAAACACTCCAAAATGAGAGGGGTTGTACTTTAAAGAGGGAATTTCCACTCCAAAAGAGTGGATTTCCACTCTTTTTTCGTGTTGCCCTTAATTTGTTTAACTCCTCCAAAGGAGTTAAACCACTCATCTTAATTGGGGTGGTTTACACTATACAAGCATTTCACTCTTTTTGAGAGTGAAATTTTCACTTGTTACGGAACTGACTATAACAATTAATCCTCGTCTTACGGGGTGAGGGGGAAGTTACCCCACCCACGGAACTTTTCTTAGGTTTGCAAATGCTAAAACTATCATCAAAAGCTTCCAGGTAATCATTAGGATATTTTTTTAAGGGTCATTTTAGCGGAAAAATTGTGAAGGTGCCGCCTTCGTCGGGGTTAGGATTTGCTACCAAAGTCGATGGCTTAGGGGTGGTTGCCAGCCAATAGGTATATTCATCCCAGGTATTATTATACAGTACGTCTGCGAGGTTATCACCTCCCTTGTACCACCTACCCCGCGAAACTTTCCTTCCGAGCGCTAAATTCTAAAAAATATCATCAAAAGCTTCGATGTAATTGTTGAGACAACCTCTTCGGTCAATGTGAAGGACCCGCCTTCAGAGGCAATGGCTAATTATTATAATTTTACGGTACTTTTTTCAAATGTTCTGCAGAGTATGTCACGAAAACCAGGGCCGTATACTGGATTTTTTACGGGGGGGGGGGGTGCGGGTCTTCGAAAAAGTGGACCTTTTTTTGGAAAATGGACCTAACGCCCTAAATGGTCTTTTTTTGGACGTTTTGAACATCTCAACACCAAAAAATGGACTTTTTCGTCATATTTTCTCTAAACTTTGGACCTTTTTATAAAAAAAATTGGCAAAGAGTGGACTTTTTCCCCTTTTGTGGAATTTGGGGGTGCGACCGCACCCCCGCATCCCCCTGCGTACGGGCCTGACGAAAACACTCTGTATACATAGAACTTGTAGTTTGTCATCATTAAAGCCAAAACTTGCATGAAAATCCGATATTTTTAGTGCAAAATTGAAATTTCGCCTATTGCGTGTGTCTATGGAAATGGAAATAAACATTTTTGCTGGCCCACGCACTTTATGACGTCATCATGACAACCTACTGGTTAATGTTGGTACTTATTTTGGTATTAATTTAATTTTCACCATGTTTCATAAGTATTACAACCTGTAGAAATGTCAACAACATTAATTAAAGACATAAAATAAGCCTTAATTGTTGTCATGCACTAAAGTTTAGTACCAAATGTACACAAAAATGGCGGCCATTTTGATGACGTCATTTGAGCATGTTCCCCCAGAGGAATTTCGGGCAATTTTATATCTGCGAGATATCTGCGAGAAGTAGGACCTACATTTTCTAAAAAATATCAAAATTAGCTTGTATTACAAGAGTTGCCACTTAACCCCCAAAAGCAGGCTCAATCTGCAGGCCTATGACCCATGATATATACAAAGGGGTAGTACTCTGACACGTAGCCTTGGCCCAAAGTCATAAAACCCTACGAAGCCTAGTTTGGCACCTAAAATTGGGACTTAGTTTTTACAACTAAGACCTAGTTGATTACTATTTAAAAGTCCATACACTTACTTAGTGCTATATCCATTTCTAAGAATCTTGCTAAAATTAGAGTTGATCAAGAGCACTCTAACTCACTTCGACAGGAAATGTTTCAATACAAGGCCCCAAAAATGCCTATATCCGTGAAAATGAAATAAATTATCAAACCTGACTGAAAGAAATCTTAAAGAATTTCTTTAATTCTGCTGTTTATAATAAAAATTGTTCTTTGGTTTACTAACGTTTATATAATGTTTGCTTACATACCATTATATAGATTTAGAGATGTTTTTACATTTTGAGTAATTAATATAGTTGCCAGTAGAACATATTAAACATCACATTTCTCAAAAGCAGTAAGTATTACAGCAGAATTAGAGAAATTCTTTAATATTTTCATTTCAGTGTCCGGAGTTACGTCCCTTCTGTTTGTCACTCTCGAATATATAGTATAGGTTAGCTCTGTTTCTAGGCCTATATATGGATCTGGAAAACCTGCCACATGGTGGGAAATGTATATTTTGGAAGTTTTTTACTTATCACTGCAGATTTTGAAATATTAAGTTTCCGTAACTGTTTTACTTTGTTGTACTTCTTTCTTCTGGATACACACATCAAAAGTTACGCTATACAATCTGACAAAATAAGTACAAATAACAGATTTTCAACTATTTTCTTTCTTTATTTTTTCAAAACTGTCCTTGCAACATGTGTTGTTTTTCCCAATCCATAAAAATACGGAAGCTACTACAAATATATTAGCATCATTTTGATCGGGGTGGTTCACCAGGTATCAAGCATGTAATGCTCTGATATGAACAGACTCCAGACACAAAGCAAAGGTATCTTTAATATATTGAATTTACATTCCCCACCTGGCACCAAGGCTATCCGCCCCAAAGCACTCAATTCTGTAACTAGAGTTTCTATATGTAACCTAGTTAGAAGGTTCTTAGTACTGTTTTAATGAATTTCAATTTAGTTGTCAACTCCGTATGGCTTACTAGGGATTTTAGAATCTAACTAGGCCTTAGTTTGGAATCTAAAATATCATGTTTTATGAAATTTGGGCCAGAGTTCTTCCGAAACGATGGTTCAATAAAAAAGCGTTGAATTATCGATGGAAATTGGTGGTTATTTTTGCAACCCTTCGCATGTGCGTAGCTGGGAGACGGGTGCAAAGGGATCGCGCGATTCCGGCAGTCTAAAAACACGAAAAAACGCATATGTTCCTCGTTTTTTCCCCCGGAACCCCGTCTTGGCCTACTACGGCCCCTTGACCCTGTCGTTGTGGTTTGTAGCGTACAAACCATTTACGTGTCGTATTGACAAACAGCGCCGCCCATTGTTGATCTTGGCAAACCTTGGCGAATCTTCACGCTCTAGGATTTAAATCAATCACTCATTATCGGCTGAGCTACGGCGGTCCGGTAAGTACGTATATCCTTTTCCAAAATTGAAAGCGTCAATTGAAACCAGCGTGTGAAAATTTTCAGACTGAACTAATACCGACAGGCATTGTGGGTAAAGGGGATGCGGCCCGTAGCGATGCGTGTTCACTTTTCCGGTTGTCGGCACCGAAGTACCCGGCCACTAACGTCAATTTCTCTGCTAGGTTCTATAGGGTCAAGACCCAATTACATACAATGCCTATTGAAACCAAAAACAGAGTAACGGACCCGCTATGCAAACATCTCCATAGAACCCCTTTCGTATTCCGGATATATTTGAGATTTGAGTTTAGACTAATTTAATAATGATTTTTTTTTAGTCTGTGATCCGACTACTTCCTTTCCGGACAAGCTCTTTGGCGAGCATGTTGAGGTGGGAACTATGTCGAACAGCGTTGATTATCGTGACAGATAGAATAGAGAGGTGGGAATTTATGGGGGGTGGACAAAGGATTGGGTGGGAAGGAGAAGGAGTCTGTACGTGGGTCTTCGAGCGGTTATAGAGACGGGGGGGGTAGGGGCATTTGAAGGTGTGGGGTGGGTAAAGAGATTTGGGGGTGGGTGCACGGGGAAGCGGGGGTTGTTAGGAGGGGGAGAGGGGGATTCATTTAGTGGCAAAGGGGGGTGCTTGGAGAAGGTGGGAGGAAGGCGGGGGAGGATTTAAGCGGGGTGGGGTAGGAGGACTGGCGAGTGAGTGAGGGTAGGGTCGAAGGTAGCTCGGTTGAGGGGGGGTGGGGTTCAAGTTTTTCTTTGTGTACATTGCGGTACACTCGGAATTGCGCAAATACTTGCTATCGTACCGAGTTACGCCCAAAACATATTCCTAACTAATTGGTCTATTTTGTTACTTTGTTACTTGGTATGTTGATCCTTAATTGCAGCTTCGTTGACTAATCTAAGATGAAGTGCGAAAATGGCGTCTCAGCCACAATGTTCAAGTAAAAAGTAGAGATGCAGATGCAAAAAACTGGAAGCAAATCTTCAACAAACCATCAAAACAAAAAAGTGCACTATATACATGGTCGAGGAATGGTTTCCATCAATTTTCTGCCAGACGGAGGAAGCATAGCTCTGATGCTGGTAGGGCTGCTCCTAAAGCCCGAGGCAGTAGAAATGGTGACCACTTGAGCTGAGAAGTTATTCCAAACACGTTAACCTTGGTAGTAGGCAACTGATGAGTCTGAGTTTGTTGGGATCTGTACTTATTTGATGACATTTCTTGAAAGATGTAGCTGGAACAACACATGTTGGCAACTGGATATGTGACAAGTTTTTGGTGAATTTTTGAAGACATTACTGTGTGCTAGGAAGACGTCTTACATGAAGAGACTCCCATCCAAGTTGTTGAATGATGATGAAACCACGGTCGTCCTGCGATAATTCAGCAAACACAAAGCGTGCTCCTTCTCTCTGACCTTGCTCGAGCTTGTCCACTAAAGTTTGTTGTGTGTGGTTCCAAAAAAAAGGGTCCCCCCCCTCTGAATGCATTTCGAGGCGCGGACAACGAGGGACTCATGAGCCTCTTCTTGACGTCTTTTGAACAGGAGTTAATGTTCTGCGTAGGAGGTCCAAGTTCTGTTAGAAATTTTTTGATGATGTGTGACAAAGTGTTCCAGCGGAGATCACTTGCAAATGGATAGGGGGGGGCAAGATAACATGCTGATTCAACATAGCCAGCGCGCCTAGGATGGTGTATTGGAAGAGACTTACTCGGCCGACTTTTGCGTGTACTTTGAAGGACAGCACATTTTTTGATGTTGATTCCATCAACCAATCCTCAGCCCACTTAGCCAGGGTCGGCAGGTCTTTTTGCAGAATTTGGTGGTCTTCTTGGTTTTTATGTCCCTATAATGATGCTTCGTCAGCAATAACGGATTTGAGAGTGGGTTGTGTCTTGTATGTCGTTGATATACATAAGAAATAGTGCCGGGCCCAAACCATCCCTGTGGTCCTCCTTGTTACATTCCCCTCCCCCCCCAGTAGAGTGTCTCCTTAACAGACCTGCCTGTGGCGAGAAGAAGAAAGCTGTGTTGATCCAGGCGGGAGTGTTGGACCTCTAATTTATCCCGTAAAAATCCAACTTGGCGGATAAGAGCTGATGGGAAACCTTATCGAACGCCTTAAAGAAATTAACAAGAGCACTCGGTCTGCCAATCGAGGTTTCAAGTGGTGGTGGCCCATCATGGCATGGAAGTCAAAATCTGGGTAACTGTTGAAGTCGTCCTCTGAGCCTGCTGCGACAAGGAGAATGTTATGCCTGGCTCAGAGGTTTAGCTACATGGCTTCAAAATAATAGCTCGCATCTACAAGCATAGGCAGGTCAGGAGATTGGGCGATAGGTTTAGCAGGATCGATTTTGGCAACCTTTCTTAATATAGCTGTTACAATGGCTTGTCTCCACTGGCCTGTACTTCTCCTGTGTTGATAGATTGCTGATAAAGGAAAGTCAGGGCAGGACGAGCTCAACAGCACAGACTTGAGTAATCTGGGGAATCTCACGGTGCCGCTGGACCTTTGATGGATTGAGGCCTGCGTTGGTTTAAACAACCCTTCTTGATGGATTAACATAATGAGTAATTCGGATGCGGAGATGTTCCTTTGTTTGGTTGTTCTGGTTGGGACGGATGAACGCACCAGACTCAAAGTGTTTGTTTTAGGTTCCGGGGCTTTATCATAATCCGTTTGTACTAGTTTGGTCTGGGTACGTAGTGCTGGAATTCCTAAGTTCTCAGTTCGCATGAGTTTAACATAATGACCATAATTTTTTTTCGGTCCTCTCCGTCAAGCTTTCCTCCAATCACCCATCATTGTGTTTTAGTGGGCCTGTTTGATGTTTAGCTAGGCTGTTTGCTACATTGTCTGAAGTTATGCCATTTGGATGAATGAGTTAGACTTTCTTGCAAGACAGTATGCGATCACTCTCTCATTTTCCTTTTGATAGATTGGAGTATCCATGGCAGGTCTTTTGCCAATTTTAAGCTTGGAGGGAACGTATTTGGCCATGAGACTTTGGAGTTTATCTCGGATGATTTGCCAGTTTTCTCATCCACAAAGTTAGCTGACTAGTTTATAATATGGTTTATTTTGTTGCTGCTATACACGTCATGCACATGACCAGATCTTTTTTTTCAGGAACCCATTCTACCATCAATCGACCACCTGATTCTTTGATTTTGCGATATCCAATGTACCACAGCGAAACCCTTTTTTCATTCCTTGTTCAAGCTAATCGCAGACCTTTAACACCTCCCGCTGCTAGGGAGTCAAAAGACGTAGTGCATGTCTAAGAATAGCCGGTCTATTAGCGATGCGGGGAAACGAATAGGTTGGCGCTGTCTGCCAGCAATACCGATGCTATTGGGGCGTAAATGGTGGTGCGTAATCATATCCGCACCCATGGTTGTGGGATCCCGGCTACGGACTTTGGCACAATACTGGTATTGAAAAACAGCGAATACTTTTTGTTGGACTGTATTTCAACACATTACGAATCCATTGTTGCATGCATCAATCTTATTCATCATACTTCTTTGAAACATATCTCTGAATTTCTCACAAATAGGAGTTGAAAATCCATTTTCCCTAGCATTGGATTTTCTTCCTGCTAGGGTTTCCTTTCAAAGGTCTCTATAAAAATAATAGTTCAATCAAGCAATCACAGACCAAAATACGGAAACAAACACATCAAAAAAGACACACGACAAAACCAAAACAGGATATTATAGCTCTTGTTATTCCTAATATTCGATTTTATTTATCCGTCTGTTAATTTTTAAATGACAGATGGTGGCAAAGCGCTGTTGCGAATCGATACGTGTCTAGCTTGTGGACAAGATGGGGATACTTACACTACCTCTTTCCCCCGAATGCGCCGACCCATCTTAAGCGAAATTTTCCCTACCGTGGAGTGTGTTTGGAGAGTGTTTGTAAGTTAAATGTTCACCTGACTTTTTACCCGTGCCTCGTCTAAACTTTAAATTTTTGCCCAAATTTGGATCCTTACTAGCTGTGGAATTAGCGTACATGCAGCTATTCGCAGTTTTATTCAATCGAGCGCCGACTGGTGATGTTTTATGCACTTCAACGCTAATATATTCATTAATCAAATCGCTGTTCTTGAAATGATACTACAGTCCCAAGATAACAACACGAACCGCGCCTATGCACAAATCCGCTGAGCATTTCCTGTATTTGTTCTCTAAGTTGCGGAGGACCGCTATTTGATTTCAACACTTAATCGTGGATTACAGTAAACTAC
>JAMKCH010022395.1:0-23688 GCA_023653785.1 Ophioderma brevispina | reverse complement strand
GTTATGGAATCCGGGGGACAGAGCGCAAAAACCGACTGCTTGAGTCAAACGACTGTAGCTCGGTCATACCTAACTGATGTGAATGATCTTGCAGCAAATTTAAGATACTGAACAATAGCTTTCTGATGATACCACAAATTTTAGATATATTACTCAAAAATCAAAATGGCAGACACATCAGGGTCAAGTTTTTTGTTTGACTCACCTGTAGCTAATATTAAAACATGACCAAATGCCCACAAACTAGATCAGTATCACTTTACTTTATGACTTATGTCCAAGGATGTCCAGTGGTTGATCCAATTTTTGACTCTATGTAACTTGAAAGTGGAGCAAGGTGCATATCGTGGGACCACATATTTGCAATCTGCAGCAAAAAAAAAATACTCCAAGTAATACAAAGTTGAGGAATTCGAGGGGTTGTAGTTCTTTACTTGTGGCCCTCTGAATGTTGAATTTCGCACCCGATAACAGCTTTGAGGGGACCCCCTCAAATTTAAAATTGCTTATAGTGTGAAAACAAAGAGGTATGACCAGGATGATAAATGCATTTTGAATACCCGTCTATTGCACCAGTGAAGCGCCAAACTTCCTGGTTTCCACACAAAGACACCAGGAGTAATTTTGTTTCTAGTTCCTTCTTATCAGGCTCCGTTTAAACTTCAACTATAAGTTAATGGATCATACATACATATACACACATACAGGCTTTCTATTAAGTCAGTACAGGCCAGGAGCCAAAAATCTGAAATTTTTTTGTCAGGACCCGGAGTCATATAATATTATTACTAAGGCTAATAAATGTAGTACTAGGAAAAGAACGGCATGGTTCACATTTTTCTTACCCACCAGGGCCAAAAAAATCGGGGGACCAAAGTCAGGTTATTTGGTGAACTTCATGCAAATTCCAGAAGATCACAGTGAGTGACAATGAGATACTTTGCAGGGGTCGTCATTTTGCAAGCAAGCCAGACAATTTTTTAATGGCAGATTGAATCCAAGCCATTGAAGGATAATTCCAAAAAAAGCTTGTATCCTGAAACCCAGATGCAATAGATGTGTTAGCAATGGATTCTTTGGATAGCCCACAGGGGACATTGGGAGAAGGGGGAGTGAGGGTCAAAGGTCTCTAAGGAACTTTAGAATTCATGTCATAAATGCTTGATATTATTCTTTTCCCCAGAAAAAGGCATGTTTCAAACTTGCAGGAATGATTTAGCTGTGATCTTGATAGCAGACCTGTTGTGTTGTCATGGTGTTTACTCTTACCATGGTTAACTCTTGAAAGAGAGTTATATCCGAAAGGGTTTTGGTAATAGTATTCTCCTGCCAAATATGTATAGGGGCTGTGTTAGTAATGATAGCTTCATGCCAGTAATTCTCTGATTTCTGGAACCATCATCAGTTGGATCGTTCCGAAATGACTTCAAAGTATCTGTTGGATAGATTCAAGTGCAATTTCTCAAGTAGTGTGCAGGCATGCTGCTTGCGATCTTCCCATGAATGCATCAACCATGTCGTTACGATTGCAAGATCTGAAATGACCAAATGTTGAATGCGTCATTAACTTTGTGTTATGTGCATTCACGGTTAAGATTTACTACAAAATGGTAGTATGTAGCCGTGCAACGGCAATGGCCAAACAGGTTTCCTGGAGTGAGAGTACCAACCAAGCCTGGATACCTGTCATGAGAAAACTGTTGAAGCACGAGTGAACTTTGGAAATTTCAACAAAGGAGAAGCGGACGGCCTAGGGCGTCAGAACAACTGCGAACATTCAAGCTGAAAGACGAGCTTCGGCAACAAACCCACACCAAGCATTAAGAGAAACCGTGTCGCAAATGGCTCCAGACGTCATTTCGCACATGTTAGAGTGAACATCAATTGGCATCCATACAAACTTGAGATGCCATAAATTTTGGATGCAGGTGATCCCAATGAGGCTGGCTAATCAACAGGCACTGCACTTCTTAAGGAATGGTTTTGATGAGGTCAATTTTCCAATGGCTGGCTCAGGAACTCTCAAAATGTTAGAGAGTAGCACCAAAAGGGAACCCTCCAAGATTTGGTTTTTCGACAGACCTATTTATCGCAGGAAAGTTTTGTTTTAGGCACTGTTACAACGTAACAATCACCTGATTGGGCCCATTTTTATTTATGGATTTGAATGTGCGCCAGTTTTTATCTCAATATCATTTAATCAACATTGGGGAACCAAGTTGCGTCGCATTTTTCAGCAGCAAGAATGGAGCAATTTGTCGTGCCTGGTTTCTTTCACACTACCAGCACACAGGCCTTTATGGGTAGAAACCGCCTTCAAGGAACTTTCCAAATCGATCATTGATTAGGGCCTGCTGTGGAATGGCCCCCCTCTGTCACCGGATTCTAACTCCACGTTAGATTTTGGCTATGGGTGATGTAAACTCTAAGTTTACAATGAGTCCCCAAAACAATAACCAGAACTCGACGACGGTTAAACGATGCATTTACCGAATTAGTAGAACGTGGTGTAACATCAAAGCGTTCAACACATGCACTCCGGGAAGATAGAAACTAGAGGTAAGACCGTTAAGAAAATTACTTTTGATGTTGGCAATCTTGTTTCATGCCTAGAAAATATGCTTCCGTGGACAGTCTTTTTTGCCAACTTATTGTCAGTGGAAGCAGTATACCTTGGAAAACACTCAACCAAAATAAACAAAAACTTCAGGTAATTGCTCTATTACCCTTCTTTATGAATATAAAATAAAATCCACAGTATCAAAATTACAGAAGTGGAAAATAATCACATTCATTTGGTAAAGTTTTATTGGATCACCCTGTAGAGCTATCACCTGTTGAGCATTTTTATTTTCTTAGGAATACCCCTATACAGATAAAAAAAAAGCAAATAGCTGTTAGAAGATTGACTCTACCATATACACACAATAAAGTTTGATGTTACGAAATTTTCATTTGTTGAATGCTTGTTAGTTTACATACTCTTTTTTTCATTAATAACCCCTGATGCCGTTTTAAAGGTATACATTGCTTCGACGGCTATATTAATCTATATACCAATGGAAAGCTTCTTTTATCGGCGATTTTCATATGTTAACGTGTCATATTTATGCTACTCACGATTGGTTACACGACCAACATGAAACCGTCCTTTCACGCAACACCACTTCAACGAAGTCCAATATTATTGACTTGCTCTGTTGGAGTGGTGACATCCCGATTGTGTATCGTCTATGCAAATCCCATTCACTTGCACACGACTGAAGTGAGAAGAGATGAAAAAAATATTTTCTCTAAATGTTGCTCAACTAAATCAGAATAATGAACAATACAGCTAATCCAGAATCAGATACTATCTGTTGAAGTACTGGTAGATTTGTATGGCTCTATCCCATAGAGAGGCGGTTCAGTCGGCATTTAATACATACTGAATTCCTTGCTTCACATTATTGCTGGCAATTTGTTATGGTTAATGGTTAACAAATTGTCGCTAGTTAAGTAGGTACCGCCGTTACTCTCGATGAGAAAAGACTTTACCGGAAACCAATAGCCAAGCCAACATGATTTCATTAAAAGGTTCAATAACCATAATTTAGTGACTGTTTCCCGGTCGGAGAAAAGTAGATTAAGATATCCCCCGTTACTCCCCCTGATAGCGCCTATACCTCATGCAGTTCAATCGGTTAGCATAAGAGGTTGTAACGTAAAGCAATGGAAGAGCCGATGCTTTATACGCGCGGTAGTTTTTGACCACCACCCATGCTCCATGGGAGGTCTCCCTCACTACCTCAAAGGGCCAGCTATTTATTTTAAAATCATGCTCCCTAGCATAAGTGGTGTCCAAATCTCCACTTTCATGAAACACAGCCGGCCTCTGAGCTCAGCTTCTACTCAAGTCTCGTACAGCGATGGGAATCAAGCGATTTTTTCACATTTCTTGCAGGCAGCTTCGAAGCCGGGAATATAATTACCAATTACAAGATCAAGGAGACCTAGTCAACCAACATTTAGTCGCTATATTGCACAATTCAACACAGTAGGAAGAGGAGCATTTGGGGTTCCCTTTATACATGAAGCTATTTGTAAATGCATTGCTTCAACAATACTTGTGCAATCGCCTACGTCACACAAATTTCCAAGGTCAGAGAAGGAAATCTTAAGCGTATTTTTGGGAGTAAAATCGCAACGAAATATATTGGTTAGTTTTTTATCCCCCGTCTTGAAAAGCAGACGGGGATGTTGGCTATCAGTCGGCGGCGTCGGCGGCGTCCGCGTCGGCGGCGTCCAACACAATATCTTGTGAACCGATAACATGAGACCCATAAGGGTTATGGTGAGAACTTGGTGGGTGGGATCGGACTGCCATGCCCTTCATCTGATTAGATTATGGGCGTGGCATATGCTAATTAGGGACCGAATTTGCATAATTAATGATTAATTTGGGGTATTTTCCAACACACTCTTGTAACCGATAACATGAGACCCATAAGGGTTATGGTGATGTAACGTGGCGGGTGGGATCGGACTGTCATGTCCTTCATCCCGATAGAGTATGGGCGTGCCTATGCTAATAGGTACCTAATTTGCATAATTATGAGTTAATTTTGGGTATTTTCCAACCCAAATCCTTTGTGGAACGCTATAAATGGAAAACCCATAAGTGTTATGGTGATGAACTGGTCGGTGGGATCGGACTGCCATGCCCTTCATCTGATTAGATTATCGGCGTGGCATATGCTAATTAGGTACCTAATTTGCATAATTATGAGTTTAATTTGGTATTTTTTACCCAAAAGCCTTGTGAACAAACTATCTGAAGACCATAAAGTCCGATTTTGATGAAACTTGGTGAGGGGTGGAATCATGTACTCTCGTGCTGATTAGGTATGTGGCGCATGAATATGCTAATTAAATATCTAATTTGCATATTATGGGCTAAATTTGGGGTTTTTCACCAAAAACTGTTTGACCAAACTCTCTGAAGATCCATAAGGGCGATTTTGATGAAACTTGGAGGGTGTGGGAATTCATGTACTCTGTGCTGAAATAGGTTTATGTGGTTGTCCTGTTACGGGGGTTTTGTCCGGGCTTAATGAGTTGTCCAGCTTTAAGGGGGTTGTTGGGTTTCAGGGGGATTGGGGGTTGGGGTTTAAGGGGGTGTCTGGGTTTAAGGGGGGGTGTCCGGGTTTTAGGGGGGTTTGTTCTGGACTTAAGGGGGATTGTTGGGGTTTAAGGTGGGTTGTCCGGGTTTAAAAGGGGTTGTCCGGGTTTAAGGGGGTTGTCCGGGCTTAAGGGGGCTTGTTGTGTTTAAGGTGTGTTGCACGAGTTTAAGGGGGGTTGGTCCAGTTAAGGGGGTTGTCCATGTTTAGGGGGGTGTCCAGGTTTAAGGGGGGTTGTCCAGCTTTAAGGGGGTTGTTGGGGTTTAAGGGGATTGTTGGGGTTTAAGGTGGGGTTGTCTGGGTTTAAAGGGGTTGTCCGGGTTTAAGGTGGGTTGTCCGGGTTAAGGGGGGTTGTCTGGACTAAAGGGGGGATGGTTGGGTTTAAGGGGGTTGCACGAGTTTTTTAAGGGGGGTTGTCCAGGTTTAAGGGGGGTTTGTCCGGGTTTAAGGGGGGTTGTCCCGCTTTAGGGGGGTTGTTGGGTTAAAGGGGATTGTTGGGGTTTAAGGTGGGTTGTCTGTTTTAAAGGGGGTTTTCCGGGTTAAGGGGGGGTGTCGCGGGTTTTAAGGGGGTTGTCCAGCTTTAAGGGGGTTGTTGGTGGTTTAAGGGGGATTGTTGGGGTTTAAGGTGGGTTGTCCGGGTTTTAAAGGGGTTGTCCGGGTTTTCAGTGGGGTTTCTGGGTTTAAGGGGGATTTTTTTGTTTAAGGGGTGCACGAGTTTAAGGGGGTTGCCCAGTTTAAGGGGGGTTGTTAGGGTTTAAGGGGATTTGGGGTTAAGGGGGTTTTTTTTTTTAATATTTAAAAATTGTCAACCGCTCGCCGCATGGGATTAGCGGTTCGAGAACCGCGACGTGTATTTTGGTTTATATCGGCTTATATTAACGATTATTTTTTTTGAAAAGATATTTTTGGCAACCTGTAGTTATAAGCTTTCCATTGGTAATATATGGCCGTCCTTTAAAGATACCTTTTACAAAAGACGTTTGATCACATTGTTAGAGTACTTACTTCACACCAGTCTTTCCCTTTTTGGGGTAGCTGTATGTACATTTTTCAAGCATGTTTTCATAACATTCGTTGGTTGTCCTCCTCCAAATCCAGTTGCCTTTGACAAAATGCAATGCTGATACCCATTTCACTTATTAAGTAACTCTAGCAAGGTGGCAGTTCCTTGTCTTGGCGTAAAGAAACTTCAAAAGCTTGCAAGATGGCATCGAACTAGAGATCTCGTGCTACCAATGCATTTTTTTGGCATGTCCCTCTACGGAGCGGAGCCATTTTCAAGTAGCATGTCATGTTTCACTGGCATCTGCATGTTGTTGGTAGTCAGCCCATCCATTTTGCCTGTGTAGATTAACCAAGTAAGCGTCACAGGTATCACAACCTCCTTCCAGTTTGACAATACAGAGCTGCCTGCTCTTGGAATCCTGTGAAACAGTGTCTTGAATTATCCACTGTTTGCAGCTAGGATGTTTTTGTGAGCTTGGAATTCTTCTGATCCAACTTTGATGGTGATGTCACATGTAACATTTTTGTGTAGTGCAATTTGAATGTTGAAAATTGAAGATTGAAATTAAAGGAAAATATATTAAAAACGTTTTTAAAAAAAATAAAATAAGTCAACTTGCAAATTTATTTTCATATTTTCGGAGACCGGTAAAGCAATAACAATATTATATCTGTTATTTTTGTTTATATTATCTAGAAAAATGCTGGAGTATGATATTCACCCAAAAGATATGTTATTCACAAGGTCAAAGTAAAGGTCAAAGGTCATCAAAACTTTAGATGTTCAAGTATAAAAAAGGTGGCAGATACAAATTTCTGATTCAATTCCCTGTTCCCAAGAGTACTGGTAACAATATCACTGATTTGCACCGTGTGGTTCTTCAGACGTCACCCATTTTTGGAAATTTTAATAAAAGAATATGTTTTAGAAAAAAAACTGCTTGTCTGATGTGCTTAAATTTGCATTTAAAGGAGCTTATAACAAAGCACATTGTTTTAGATCCACCCCCAATTTTCAAATTTGGAGATTTTTGCAGAGGTATGTTTGGTAATTGTCTTGTAAACTAACTGCTAGTGGTAATGCTAAAAAATGCGTATTTGTCTAAAAGAATTGATTTTGTATTGGAATCGGGATCCCTGATTGTAATTAATGGCGGACTGGAAATGCCAAATTTAATGTTCCGTCCATGATGAAATAGTACCCCTCCTCATGAAAATGACCTCTCACTTGACTGCCTGAACCAACAGAACCACTAATGGGTGAGCATAGATCACGTACATATGCAATTTCCCACTATTTCGCATTTCAGCATTGAATTAGATCGTAGATCTCCGACTAGTAATTATTCTATTAAAAATTCCTTCTTTCGGGACAATTTTGAGCCACCATTCACTGTATTGTTTAACTAGTCAATTACCAATGTATCTGTGCAAAAATCTAAAATCTCAAAATATTCAGAAAATTGGGAGGCACTCTTTAAAAAAAAAATGTGCTGTTATTGCTGTTTAAGGCTTCAGCAAGAATTACCTATGCATATAAAAATTGAGCCTCTTGAATGGATTCATTCTTTTTCGGGTGATTTGTTGTGGAATGGACCAGCTGCTAACTGCCTAAATCCAGCGAGAGTTCTTAAAGAGACATGATGAGAATTCCAGAAAGAAGCGCCCCATTTTTTTCGACCCGGGATTTTTGTCATATGTGGAATGCTTCCAATGTATTAGATCACACCTGAAGTGAATCGCCTGTCTTACATGTAAGAATACGATGTGATTTTAGTTACTTTCTGTCGTGATACGACAGAAAGGCAAAGCACGGTGTTCTATGGGGAAAATTACAATAGTCAGGCAAGTTCCAAAACAGGTTTGCTGGTTTTCTTTTGTCTTTGTCCACTAAACCTTCGGAACGTTCTTGGTAGGTGGTCTACATCGATCCTGTGCGATTTTGAGAGACTTTGGGTATCCTAAAAACATCTCCTCCTGTCACTTTAAAGGGGCATTTCGTGATCCCCACCTCCGTCCCCCCGACTTACCTAAAATATGTTGAGATTTTTTAATATCATCTGCAACTGTTAGCCTTAGTAATCCATGTGTGCCCAATCTACGTGCAAATTCGGTCGCTCTGTAAGAAATTGCAATTTGTATTTTCTGTCTGTAAACGGATCAGAAATTACAGCACAGTATCCTATGGGGACCGTGGGAAACGAGCAATTGCTCATAACACAAAACCGCAAGATCAGGATCACTCAAATTTTTGGTAATAGGCTGTTCTCAAGGCTATCTTTGTGATCATTGATAAAACATAACGGTGCTGAAATCCACGAAATGCACTTTACAAAGTCCAACCCCGGAAACAGTCGCTTTGTGCGTCCTGATTTACCCGGAGTAGTAATCGACTTTTGATAGCAAGAAGGCCGTATTTTTCTCATTTTCGTCCTGAAATTTGAGCCTCAAATTCCCTTTCATGCCAAAATATAAAACACACCGACTTATGGTTTTCAAACCATATATTAGCACAGTGTTTGTATACAGGGCTTTACAATGCACATATTGCTTCTACAATAAACCGTATTTGTTTCCGCACGGTACTTGATGGGGCCTATGTGCAAGTGCCAGGCTCTTATATCCAGTTGAAAACACAATAGACATAAATCGGAACAAACACCTTTAAAGGAAATTATTCATGATTCTGAATATTGGAAAATTTGGTTGGATGAAAGCCTTAAGTAACGTTAGAATTAATATAAATCAAAATAAGTTGAAATTGTCCCATTTGTTGAGTATTTTTGCCGCCCAATAGCTTACTCGAAAACAATTCCTGACAATCCACCTCGCAGGCAAATGGTGAGTCAAAGTGATGACCATCCATAATTACGGCGTTTGTAACCATCATATCGCAGTGTTTTGCCACTTCATAATAATTAAACACAACAATAAACAAAATCTGTCATTCTGTAACTTTTTTTTCTAATTTTTATTATTACTTTCATTAACCATCAATCGTACATGTCACAATAACCATTTAGTCAACACTATGTTTGGTCATCACTTTGACGTACGAGGAGAGCACAATTGGGCGCTTTTGATCAATTAAGCCGTGGCGAAAATCCGCCCGTTTTCTTCGTATGTCAAAAAGCAAAAATTAAAATGCCTCTATTTTGTAATTTTTACATCAACTTGTATTATTTTTTCGGGAATTCGTGCTGTATGTACATATATTATATGAATGTATCAAACTGAGGCTGGACAAAAATCTTGACTATTTCCCTTAAGAGAGTAGCCCTTGTGGAAGAACGACTTCTTATCAACCAAGTACATCTATTCATATTGAACCTGGTTGAGCATCTCCACCTGGAGCTGACTCCTCATGCAAGGGCTCAACAGAATGAGAACCAGAACTGCCTGATCTAAGGTTTCCTTGCAGAAGTGGGGCTACCTGGAAGCAGATCAGGACACTACTGTGATTGTGGAACACAGCACAGACAATTGGAAACTCTTGGTCGACAATGCTGGATTAACTATGCACAGACAGACTTGAAGAATTCAGAGAAGCAGCCAGACATGACACATAAAGCAAGTAATTATGTTACAAATGGGTGTCATTGTGACGTTTGATAAAAGGATTTTTTACTGATATACAACCCTATACAAACGGGTTTCCAATATTTGAGATATAAATAAGTGAAAAAAGTCACATTGTTTAGAGTTGAATGGTCCTGTTTTAAGTTTTACATATCAAACAACTTCTACATTCAAACCGTAATAAAGATTAGCCAAATAGTTTTCCTGTTCTGTTGATCTTGATGAAAATGTGTGAAGTGGTAGATCATCGGATTCATTGCTGCGGCTGGGGCTGCTAGCGCCGCGAGAATATCGGGTCTGGATGGCTGAAATAATCGTAATCATCATCATAGCTATAAAAATCAAAGTTGTCATCACTGTCATAGTAGCGGCCGCTGTCCTAGCTATAGTACGCGTCGCTGTCCATCACTGTCCCACTAAAAAAATTAGGCCATTTAGCTGTATATGACATACCAATATCCAAATTAACAAGAAATAGCAATAAAGAGTTTGAAGGAGAACAAACTCTATTGATTTTTTCTGTGGGAAATAGTAGGTCCAAAAGGTAACCGTACTTCTGCGCGTCATCTCAATTTGATATATATGTAAGTGGTTGCATTCTTGATAATGACAAATGGCCAATCACTGGTTAGATTTTGAGCATACAATGGCATAAATGTTATATTTCTGAGTAAAATCCCCTTAGTGGTCCTTTTTTTCCCGTCCGTCAGGATCAGCTCTGATGAAGTTGAGGTAAAATACTGACTCAGATTTTTAGATTTTTTTTTTTTTTTTTTTAGATTGAATAATGAGAAAATAGTGCATACTGATTCAGCATGTCAATCATCAGAAAAGGCTTATTTGGTACACATACCTTTAATTAGAGAATGGCAACATACTCTAAATGCGTGTTTTGCTTTGAAAGACGGCCTGATAATGCATGGGTTGTACCAATTTTAGGGGAGTCGTGCCACGGTCGCCGAAGGCGGCCGTTCACGACGAAAAATATGGTACACCCATGCATTATCAGCCGTCTTTCAAAGCAAAACACGATTTAGAGATTTTATTGGCATTCTTAAACAGTTTAAACTTTGTATTCCTAAAATTGCAAATAAAATATTTTGTGTTAGATCGTTTTTAGATCAAATGGGCTTTCACCCACTATACCACCCCTGTAAAACAACTTGTAAACAATCTATTTACGCGCACAATATGGATTTTTGCCCCTTTCAAAACGTCGTCAACAACGAATCAGCTGAAAAAGCAAACGCATCCATAGAGACAATAATAAATAATGACATATGTAGCGATACGTATCCATAAAATAAAAGAGTTTGGGAATTTTGCATTGTTTTTTCCAATCGAATCAGTTCATGTGAAGATGTGACCACGAACATCCCGAGCAGCGAATATCGCCGTCATGTCCCCGGTCCCCCTCAGCATGGCCGCTGACACGGCCTTGCAAAGATTTTTTCAAATCAGCTGCTGAAAATCAGTGTCTGAAGAAGTAATGTTCTTCGGCAAATATCGCCTAAACATAGCAACCCACATGCAATCAAATTAGCGTCCAAAGCCAGCGTTCTGAATCAAATTTCTAAAGCCAGCGAGGACTATATGCAAGTTCATCTACATCAGTACAAAAACAGGTAATTTGGTGTATTTTGGCATTAATATTTGTCAGGACACAGTGACAGAGAGAGAGACAGGCATGGCATGCACGAATCTTTTTCTTTCATACAATGCTTCTGTTTCAGGGAAATAGACAATTATTGGTCTTGTGATTTATTTGTAGTATATTGTAATAAAAGTTATCTAAATAGTATGTTACGTCCGGCCTTTAAAAAAAATCCCCTAGGGCTTAGTCTTAGGCCTTGTCCTTAGTTTAGACTAGTATACAGAATGAACTTTAGTGAGAACGAGCGAGTACAGCAGACTTGATCCTCACCCATTCACCCGCCTGCACCTGCATCCATTATCGATCCGGACGAAGGCATGGCCCTGGCCCAGGGCATGGCTGCACGTCGTGTCATATCGTGTTTACCATAACGCTTCTCATAAACATTGGCAACTAAAATGACAACGAATGTGTGTGTCAACAGTGTATGTCGGTACTGGGATTTTAGCGGAACAACTTTCTTGATTTATCCAAGTTCTCGGTCAAACTTCACAGCATCATGGCAGTGCAGCGAGCACATCACTTTCTAAGACAGTCCATCTAGTCAGACGGCATGCATCAAAGCAATCTTATCAGGTCTCATTACGCATAGTCAATCCGCAATGTTTATAAATAGTTCGTATTTCATTTGCAATAATCTCCATTTTGTCATTTTTTTTTTGTGCATCTAAAACTAATTATGTTATGACTGTTTTATTAATTCCTCTGCTCTTTTTCGAGACTTAAGAAATGTTAGACAATGTCTGAAGGATAAAACAAAAACAATCTTATAGTTTCCGGAAAGGCTAACGTAAAATCATTGCCCAAATATGGGGGTATACGACTGTCTCATAGTTTAATGGGCGGGCTTAGCAATGACCAATCAAAACTCGCGTAAATACTACAAAACACACTTACTGTTAATGTAATACATTTTTTAACATAAATTGGTACAAGTCATAGTTTTGAAGAAAAAAAATTTTGTATTTGTTGATGTGGAGTAGTCATAAGCAAACATGCAGTTTACTTTGAGGGAAAAGGGTGAATTTTTTTTTCGGCTAAGTGTAAAACTCAATCAGCTAAAAAAATAATATCATTAATTTTTTAAAATTAAATATAAAAATGAGCATGGTTTGTTAAAGGGATTAACAGCGCTAATGTGAGAAACTTGAAGAATGTGGAAATGCATTTTTAAACTTAAAATACGGGATAAGTGGTGTACAATTCCATAAATTACCGAATAGTGAAAAATGAAGTATTTGAGGAAATTTGTATACCGTCTCCAGCCAAGAGCATACACCATGGTGTCCTCAAATCTACAGTAAACAGCTGATTGTGTGTTTACCGCAACCGAATAAACAAGATAATTAATGTTGCGTTTGAAGTCAAATTGGTACAAGGTTGTTGCCAGTACCATGGCGAAAATCTGGGATATGCACAGGAAAGGCTTTTGATTCGCATGGCATGCACCTTGTTTTTACCGGTCTCTGTCTGTTGACCTTGTGTGGTTTTAATTCAATGAGTCGAGTCCTGTTATTCATGTAATAGACATATGTTGATTAAAGTTGACGACAAACTTAAAAGTTTAGCCTACAATTAACCTGGATGTCTTTACCTCTTATTAATTCCCTCTCCCGCTCTGCTAACTCTCATTTTTTGGCGATCAAAATTGGGAAGAAATTTCAATTTTTTGAAAATGTACCAGTTGCCGCTGAAAGGTGCAACGAGAGATTTTGAGGCAGCCCCATATTGTGTCCATAATGGTAATTTCAAATAGAATTAGATACTCAATGAATTTAATGACCTTGAGTAGCTACAAGAAATTCTTAAAAGATGAGAAAATGTTGATTTTGATCGTGCTTATATTTCAATTGTAAAAACATAGGCTTGAATTTCGATTTGTTCCTATGCGAAAATTAGAAATTGCAGAATTTTTGTTACCAACGAATATTTCTAAGCTGAATCCTTTCATGGATGGGGAATTTTTGATAGTTAGAAATAGAAAGGCTTAAGCAAAAAAAAAAATCAGAAACTTCCAATTTTTTTGGGACACACTGATAGGTGAAATCTTCGTTTCACCTTTTAAGAGTTTCGAAAGTGTAGAATGTTACACACTACTTAATAATTTGCATTCAGGTTAAACAAGTCATACTTACCTTAACTGTAAAGCTGAAATTGCAGTGGTTTCCTTAAGTAGTGTCGGGAGAGTGTGCCATTGAAGACCACATTCATGCAGTTGTTATTCGCGGTGCAAAAGTATTGATGTTAGTAGGGTTGGTTTGGCTATCTGTGTATCTGTTTAATTCATCTGATTAAGTTTATTTTTAGAGAGTAGAGGAAAGTGTTTAACCAACATCTTTTTAGTGGGTATTTCCTTGTTCATTATTTGAAAAAAGTTATTCATGCTAAACCTAAACATTCAATTATCACTGTCCTGAATACAGATGATGGACCTGTTAATAATCCTAAAGATATTGACAATGCACTAAACTCTTATTTTGTTCAAGTAGGGGGCCTAAACTAGCAGATAAAATTGACACGCCTTCAACTGATATTTTGTAATTTAAGTTTTTGAAATTTAGTCTGTTTTTTTTATGATTTTAAATTTTTGTACATGTTTTTACCTGTGATTATGGTGTTTAAATATGTATCTTCATTACCGAATAAGAGGCTACAGGATTGACGACATTCCTTCAGACTTTTAAAATAGCTGCACATTTATCACACCTAGTGTAAACATATTTGGTTAAATCACTCTTTCACCAGTTTCACTTTTCCAAACAGTTTTGGAAAAGGGCCCCGTGTAATTCCAGTATTTTAGACAGGGGACCCCCATGCCTATCCAGGCAATTATAGGCCAATCTCAATTCTTCCTGTTAATCTTTCTAAATTATTGAAAGGGCTGTATTTGACCAATTTCTACAAATACCTATAATGATAATATTTAATTAGTAATAATCAGTCAGGCTTTCGTCCATCATATTTAACCGCAACTGCACTATTAACTTTTACTTGAAATTTGGTATAATGCAATTGATGAAGGGTAAAATTATCGGCATCTTTGTATGCTAGATCGCAAGAAAGCCTTCGACACTGTAAATCATGAAAATCTCTTACATAAACTTCCAATTATATGTGCAGTAAAATATGTATTAATTGGTTTTAAATTTATCTTAGGAAATCGTACTCAATTCACATGTAATGATGGTAGAACTCATCCGATGTCAAAATAACTTTCTGCGGTATGCCACAAAGCTCAATAGATGGGCCTCCTGTGTTTCTTAATTTATATAATGATTTTAACCCATGCTGTGTTCCTCCCACTGTAAAGTTTAATATGTATGCTGATGATACCGCTTTATACTATGCATCACACTCAACTCCTCTTGATGACATAATTAATGCATAAATAAGGATCTTGATTCTCTTCACAACTTGTTAAATCCAATAAACTTAGTTTAAAATGTTATAAAGTCTGAATTATGAGCATAGGTTTCTAAACAAAGAACTTGTCACTGTAAAATTTCAATTAATTTACCAAAGCATTTCATATCAAATAATGTTAATTTACCCAAAGTAAACAATGTAATATCTTGGTGTCATCAATAGATGAATCTAACTTGGAATGAGATATTGAGCATCAGTAAGAAGGCCCTGACAGGATTATACATGGTAAAGAACTGTAAACCAATATTGCCAGTAACATTCTTAAAAACTTTTTTACAAATGCATATTGTGCTTAACCCCATCTTGATTATTGTAAACATATCTTGGGGAAATTGCTGTCTCACTATTGCAAAAAATCGTCTGCCAACCAATTCAAATAGGGCAGCTCGCAATTATCTGTGGGCAAAATGGATACAACACCCGTGCTGATGTTCTTAATGAACTAATTATGGCTCCCAGCTTGCAAATAGGCAAGTTTTTACCTGCATATATTAACAATATAAGTTCTTAATAACTGGCACCATTCCCCTTTCTTAATGATCTTTTTTCATTCAATAATAACAACTATATTTTCGCAGAAGTAAATACAAATATTCACATTCCTAAACCAAGAACTGATTACAAAAAACGCAGTAATTTCTTACTGTGGTGCAATTGAATGGAAACAATTAGATATGAATTACGAGATCATCTTCTCATAAACATTTTTAAATCTAAACTTAAAACTATTGCAACCTGATGGCTCTTATAAGCTCCTTTTTTTACAATTTTACCAATACTGCTTTTTGTACATTATGTTCATGTACACATTAACCAAATTACAAAACATGCCAAGTTTCCATGTAACCATTGGTTTTATTAACCCTTTGTGTTTATATATGTAATATATTTTGCCTCACGGCCTCAGTGAAAAACAACTTTGTTGATTGGTGTTCCGTGAATAAATAAAGTCTTTGATTGATTGATTGATTTTGAAGTTTAATTTGTGGTTTTCAGATAGTGGCCAAATGGACCATCGTCGGTGTTGTCATTAATGGCCGATTAGCTTGTTAAATTATATTCCTCACCATGTTACAAATTGGTTATTACATGCGAACTTGCTCCAAAAATGTAACCTGATTTTTTGATGGATTTATAGTTTTGGTAGAGAATTCACTGATACTGATAGGGCCTTTAACTGTCAAGCATGAAACGAAAAATTAGCTGAATTTTTTTGGCTATAACCAGTGTTCTTGTACTTTTTTGTAGAGGATCTTTCAATATCAATTGATAACAAAAAGGAGTCCAAGCTTGTGTCAGCATGTTATTGTTGCATGATCCTGGTAGTCAGCGAGGGGAATCCCCTCCCCGTGATGCCAAAGTAACTTAACATCTCTGCAATATTATTAGGGACAATGTACAAATATGCCTGGCCATTGGCCTGCAAATAAAAGATCAGTTGTTTGTGCAGCACCTCTGCTCTGAGTAACCTCAAGTATGCAGACCAAATTCATCAAGTTCAATTTCATTTTATTTTAGCATAACATATCATATATAACAAAAAGTATGTAACTGGTACCATATATAATAGTACAAAAGAAATTTCAATTAACTGATTTGTTAAAAGGATGAAATAATGAGCGATATTATATGCTAGGACCAGTATGACAACCCCGTGGGCTTATAGTTATTGCTGGCCATAAAAAAAATAATTACACGAATAGTACAAAAGAACACAAGGTTTGATATAAAAAATTTAAGATATTATATATATGTTGGATGTGTAACAAACATATAATAATAAGAATGAAAAAAGCAGGACTACAGGAGACTGGAAAAGGATACGGACAGACTGACAACATGTCTTGCTGTGGTATGCTACCAACACGTAAGTTATAAGGGGGGATAGGAGGATAGAAATAGGTAGAGAAAAAAAGGAATGGGGGAGTAATCAAGAGGAAATAAAAAAAGAATGGGGTGTAATCATTGTGGAATGTCCTGGTTGATAAAATGTTTTTTTTTATTGGAGATTTTAAACGTATTTTTGTTTGCAATTGTGATAGATTTCTGGAAGACATTCCAGCGTTTTGCGCCGTGGTACGGAATACTGTGTTTTTCATACGAATATTTAGGAGGGGAAGATGAAGTTTGTCACTTGTCTAGTGTTGTAGCGGTGGTTGTGTCTATTTGTGTCAAAGTAATTGTTGAAGTTCGATGTAGTGGTGTTGTGATAGTCAAACATGTAAGAGCGTTGAATCGGTTGATGTCTTCTAATTTAAGTGTTTCAGCGAGTGAATAATGGCCGAGGGTGAGTTCTGGAGTGTTAGTTTTTGGTGGACTAGTGCGGATGGCCCATTTCTGTGTAATGTTGAGTTTGAAGAGTCGTGAATGAGAGTTGGAGGCCCAAATGAAGTTTCGGCAGGTAAGCTAAGGTACGGAGAACTAATGTTTATATAGTGATTTTAAGGTGTATAGTCTGGAAGGTGGTGTTTACTCTGTAATTGTACCAATTGCGTGAGAGGCTTTGGTAGTGATGGAATTAATGTCCTCATTCCATGTTAGTTTTGTCGTCGATTGGTGTGCCAAGACTTTAGTTGGTTGAATGTACCTGTGAGATTGTCTAGTTATCTATTGTTTTGTGCTTCATGGTATGTTGTTAGCGTAGAGAAAAACATGTAGTTAGTTTTGGGGAAACATTAAGAGACATGTTTGTTAGCCCGAAACCATCTGTATTTTTTTTGTGAGTTTGTCGTGATTCATGTTATTAAAAAGTGCACTAAGATTAAGGGTCTGAGAGAAAAATTGTTGTGTCACAGCAAATAAATTTAAGTTTTAGTGTGGCTGGAAGTGTTTTGAGATGTCGTTCATTGTAATTATGAAAAGTAAGGGTCCAAGGATTGAGCTGTGAGCCCAACTGTGATAGGTTTAATACTGATGCGGTGGAATGTACATAGACTGATTGTTGTGAGCGGTTAGTGTAACGTCCCTGAACCACTCAGGCTACAACACGGACAACCGTAACTGATAAAGCTTGTTGAAGAAGAATTCTTGGTCAATGGTGGGTCGAAAGCCTTTTGATGAGATCCAGGAAACCCCATGGGTGTGGAGTATTTTTTAAGTGCAAGGTTAAGGGTGGGTTGTTAGTTCAAGGAGTGCCATGAGATCGAGCGTTTGGGCCTAAAGAGCCGTATTGTTCGTCTGACAAGAAATGTTGTTCTTATTGAGAAATGTAGACATACGGTTGTACATGATTTTTTCAAGTATTTTTGAAAAGATTGGAAACAGAACTGGGCCCTGTAATTAACAATGTCATGTGCATCTTTGCTTTTGTAAATATGATGACTTTGGCTGAATTTTGGAGGTGATCGGGAAAATTCCTTGGAAGTGATTGGTTAATAAACAAAAAAAAATGTTTCAAAAGAGCGATATGATTTTCGATATGATTTGTAGCAATCCCAGGGTCTATCTTGTCAGTACCCTTCACTTTTCCCCAGGTTTTTAGTATGTGGCGAAGTTTGTGCATTTCATCTCAGTTTTAACTGGGTTTGAAGGAAAAGTGAGGTGGGTGTGGTTTTTGGGAGGTGTTAATAAATGGGTTTGTGGCAAGGTGGACTTTTTGTTAGCCAAATTTTGCCACAGATTAGTAAAAGTGATCGTGAATGGCGTTAGTATACAAGCTGGTCCCTATGGTTTTTTACTTTTACAGTAGCTCAAGATCCTATTATAAACATGATGCCCTACTAGCTTTTTTTTTCTTACCCTGTGGGATCCTTGAGCTTAAACATGAGACAACCTGTAGTGTGCCTTTCCCAAAGGTACACGACACACATTGGTGTATTATAGACCGTATTCAATTGCCAGTCAGGCCCCTAGACATGTTTGTGGACAAGATGCCATACATTCCAGGACTCAATACATGACAGGTGAATGTATGTATACTGGAAGGTTCTTCTTGTCCACCACCATTGCTGTCTATTGAATATTTTCTATCTTATGGTAGGAGAGTCCTTATGTTTCAGAAGATGAATAGATGCCAATTAAGACTGATAGAGAGGTTACAAAGGCCAAGATACTAGTAACAATTATGACGAGGTGAGTTTTGCAATACGGTCAATAATTTAGGGGAGTTACATGAAATTTGTTCTGAGTTACATACTAAAGCCAAAAGGCATTTATTATATTTTCAGAGAGTACCCTTTTTAAAACAGTAATTTGTGGGCCCAATGCTATGATACTGCAAATGAAGCTTCTACCAGGGATCTCATCATGAATAATTTGGTATTTAAAGCTGAGCTTTGCAGCTAAAAGAAGAAATTTTTATCAATTTTCATATAATGCCCCTTTATTGGCCTAGATGACCACAACCAGAAAGTGTGAACTCCACTATCTAATCTATTTGATTGCTATCAGGGACATCTAAAGTTTAGATTAAAATTTAAATCAAAATATATTGAAATCTAAATCTAATAGATTAAAACTTGTAATCAAATTTAGATTTGTCCTCTGTTTTTAAAATCTAAGAAATTTAGAGAGCACTGAAAGCTTGGGTTTAAGTGTTTCTTCGACCAATTTGAATGACATCGCCCAAGCATTTAGCATATCATGTAAAGAAGCCCTTGTCATAAATTGTTCGCGGCTATAGGCCTACCAGTACCAGCTAACATTTAAAAATCAGAAATAATTATTTTGTATGACCGATCTGAAACACATAACGATTCACTTAATGATCCATAACTGTGACAAATTTTTAACGTGGATACACACAGTCCCTCTATAAACATACATTTTTCCATTGTCGAAGCAATGCAAAAAATTCAGTCTGCCAGCATAGTTGAATTCATGTTTTAATTTATATCATCAATCCATTGTCAAGTAATTTTACCTCAGAGTAAGTTTTGAATGTTGCATCTGTTTCAAATCAGGCTTTTTTTTTGTAAGGGGAATAAGACCTGGGGAAAAAAAGCAAAAAAAAATGGTGGACAAATGGGCAAGCAGTAATCTTTTTTATTTTGGCCAATGGCAAAATGCCATGTTTTTAATGGGCCAGGTTTTTGTACCAACCCCCAAGCCTACCCACTCTGCTTATGTTTCATATCACATGTTATTACATTAAGGCGTGTCCACCGGAGGCTGAAACTCCGGATTTTCAAACTCTGGAGTGTCAATCGGGTTTTTTGGCCGTGTGGACGAATTCGGAGTTTTTAACTCCTGAGTTTTTTGTCGGAGGGTCTAGCGGTGGGTTTTTATTCCCCCTAAAAAACTAGGGGGTAACTCACACGCCAATACCACTCCGGATGTTTTGGAGTCGTGCCGTGTGGACAGTTTCGGGGGATAGTGAGCGGAGCTGAGGTGACCTCGAAGGCATTTTTTGACAAATTCCTGTGTTTGAAATATCGCGGCGCAGCATCGCTTCCGATTGTGACTTCGGTCTACACTTCCAAATGAGAAGCCGGAGGAGACTGGTCAGGGAACGTTCCAGTTTCGGCATCGTGTGGACGTAATTTGGATAAAGTAAAATCATTGGATTTAATTTTCACCTCTGGATTTTCAAACCTTTGGAGTTTTGTGACCCCGTTTGAACATGGCTGTAGATACTTACTTTAAGATTCAAGGCAAGTGGTTGGCTTGTGTTATTGCAGAATGATTACTGTCTGAAAGTCTATTTATAAATGTGGTGTTTTGTGTGTACCATTGTCAGTGTGGTACTCAGAAAACTTGTGTGACTTCATTTCTTTTTATTCAAAGAATAAGTGTTAATCATCAAAACTTGATGAATCAAATTTTACCGAAAAAAATGGCTGACTTTCCCTTATTCCAAATATATTTACGATCAGATGCATATTGATTGTGGTCATTCCGTGAGTGGGACTAGAATGGGTATAACTTTAAAGGAATTTATGGCAAAATCTTCGGCACATATATAATGAATTATCCCTAAATAATAAGAACTTACCAGATGGTTTTCATGGTCATTGGAGGTATTCCTTGCGAAAAAATCGATTATTCCGACAGATGCGCACGACTGTACAACAATCATGGAGCTTGCATGGTGCCGCACGCAATTGTGAAACAGAAGCCACAGCTGATATATTTTTACTGGCTTCTGTTTCGGTATTGTCTCTGCAGTGTTGTAAAATATAAGCACATGAAAAAGTGCCAAAGCTTTGAATTCTCATCAAGTTTGTTTCTGCTTTCAATACTAAACCCATGTGATAATAAGAGGGAATCCAATAATCTTTCAAACTTTTTCTACCAATATTTATGCAGAGAGAGCCGCCCACCCATGAACCTTGTCGCAACCGTGATAGCCCAGAACACCCTGGACTCCAAGATGCTGCCAGCAAGCTTTTCTTCCGGATTCATCACCTCTGACCTCTGAACAGAGTGGTCACACTCCCCCCTCGTTTCCATGCCTGATAGGATTGGTAACCGCGTTGACAGGGAGGACTATGATGAGGAAAGCAGTTTCCAAGGATGAGGATAATAGGGAAGATGAGGAAAGGTGATGATGAAGATGAAAGTGAAGATGAAGAAGAAAGAGGAGGTATGGTTGATAATATTATTACAGTTGTCAGAAAAATATGAAAAAATTTTTCTTAAACAGAAAAAAATTTAGCTCAAGTTTTCATGATTTGTAGAGGCATTCATTCGATACTTGAGAAGTTTTATTGCATCTGATGAAACAGTTCATGAAATGTTATGACAGCTTAAGGCGTTTGCCAAATTTTGGCTTGTGATACTTGCATGAATTAAATTAGACAAAACCAATTAGGAGGGATGTTGCATCTGCATTAAAGCCTTTATCAGTGATTCACCTGAAAGTAAAATATTTGGAATATGCAGGAATAGCTTAAAAGTGAAGGGATAAGTCTGTACATCTCTACGTGATTTTTTACAACTGAAAACATGACAGAAAGTAGAGAACAAAATGTTCAAAGCTATAATCTCCATTGATACGTGTTGTCGTTCAAGTGTGTCCTCCCCTCCTGTACGGACTACTAAAATATGATTTGTGTTCTTATAGGATGCTTTGGGCTTTTACTTGTAGGGTATGTTAGGAACCTATTCTGTTCTGATTTAGCAAATTTTGATAGGTGACTTAAGGGGGGACATGGCGTCATGTTGATTTTGAGAGATCAAATTGTAGTTTCCTAAATTTCTAATTCTCACACTTCAGGAGTATTTTACTTTTTATTGGTGAAAATCGGACATTCGTTCAAAGTTTAGGTGATCGAAGTGTACCAGCATCCACACAGAGAAAAGAAATTTCTTATGTTCGTATTGTTTTTCAAGCAGCTACATTTACTTTGTTTTTCATGCAGTCTAGTTTAAAGGGGAGAATTACAAAAATAAATTCATTTTGGGGTAAAAAGTGACCATTTACAGATTGTTTTAATTAAAAATAGTATTATAATAAAATTGATAAATTAGAATTAAAAAACACAAATTGCAATAAATTAATGTTAATAAATTGATTAACAAGTTAAAACGCTCTGATATTTAATGGCAATCTTTTTTTTGCCATTTCGCAGGTTGCAACTTGCCCCCCCCACACTTTACTCCAACAAAAACGGTTTGAAACTATTGACTTTAAATTGGCACAAAAACTAGTTTATTTTTTTTTTTTTTTTTTTTTTTTTTTTTTTTATTTTTTTTTTTTTTTTTTTTGAGAGGATTTGTAAAAAAACCCTTTAGTTTTGAGTTACATTGATTATTGTATGCCACAAGCCCGCAAAAAGGCAAGCGAAGTGTTGAACGGTTGCAATGGCCAACACGGAATATAATTTGGTAAACGCTCTCATAGGATTACAGATCCTGGCCATAGTAATTGTTAAGAAACAAACTATGTCAAATAAACTAATATTTTTGAGATAAATGGGGGCCAAAATGTCATTGAATTCTGATTTTCTTGGTGCTGGGGAACTTTGACCCTGCTAATTAGGATACCGGAGGTTGATATGATCCGAGACAAATATATTTGAAAAAGCTCATAATACCGACATTTGGTATATCACTTGCTGGTATTCAAAGAAACTAGGTGCTGTGATTGCAATATCATAAGATTGTATGAAATGATGCCATGTCCCCCCTTAGGGGCCATTGGAACACTGGGCATCATTGGAAAGCACTGCCTGAACGCTGAATGATGCCCAGGGCTAAAGAATCTAAATATTAAAATTATTTACACCAGAGGAGCATTCAACTTTTTTGCCGCAAAATATTTTACATCCCTTTATGAAATTTCTCCTATAAAAGTTCGGTTCCCCTCTTTCCTTGATGAAATTTTATTTCCCCCTCACCTCGCTCACATATTTGATTAGGCAACGAATCCTACAAACGCTTCGCGCTTTGAGGGTGACACATTTCCGCTGTTTAAGTCATTACCGCCTTGTATGCTCGAGTGTTGGCTCGTTGAGCCAAACTTCAATTGAACACAAATAGTGATCATTCAAAAAAGCTGTTCATTAACCGTAAGTGGAGTGAGAAATGTGCCAAATGCCGCCATTCCGCTCGTGTGAGTGACACATTTGGCTAGGTTTAAGTAATTACCGCCTGTTATGCTCGTGTTGCCTCACCGAGCCAAACACTTTCAATGGAAACCAAATGTGATTCATTCAAAACAAGTTGTTTAAACCGTAAATTGAGTGAAAAATGCGCCAAAATGCCTCCATATTGCATATATGGTGCGTTCTTTACCAATTATGGCTATTCCCAGTCTGAGATAGATTCGATATTCACAGTTACTCCCCTGAAAGCCCTCTACCTCATGCATTCCATCGGTTAGCATACGCGGGTGTAACGTAAATCAATTGAAGAGCCGTTATGCCATCGGCAGTGTGTTCATCGCAAGTAGATAAAATTTCAACATGTTCATAATTACTTCAC